>JAIPRK010000027.1:558608-616290 GCA_025469195.1 Chaitophorus viminalis | reverse complement strand
ATCAATTAATAAATAAAACTTTATATTTAATGTCATTTTTATTATGCCCCAGATTTAAAATATATTATTTTTTTTTTATATATATATATATATATATATATATATATATATATATATATATACTAACCATGACAATAGTACAGATGATTTGAAAAAACTCATATATATTATTTCAGTAACTAATTGATTACTAAAATTAAAACTTTACCAAAATAACATAATATCATTGTAAAGTAGATAATAATTTATAAACGATGTGTCATAATTTCAAAGAAACTATTTATATAATTATTAAAACACAAACATTGTTATTAAATATAAATTTTTTCCACCTTGTATTTAAAATTTTTTACCTAAAAAATGTCAACAAAATAAATTTTAATTAGAAAATATTACCATAGTTATTTTCTAAAACTATATAGTTGATTTTCTATTTTAAATTTAAATATACGATGATACTTTGTCTAGATTTTTCTATCGAAATGCATCAAAAAAAGTTAATTAATGCATTTTTAATGGTTTCATATGGTTTATTGAATATATCATAATATTAAACCTAACCGAGTTCACTAGTACATTAATACCAAAATACTCTCATAACGTTGTAACTACATCAAAAACTGAACTTTGCAGTAGAGTCTCGGTTTTTTTTTAATACTTTATATGAACGATAAATGATGCGATAGATATTGAATAAATACCTATTTACATCATTTGAATGAGTTAAATTGTCATTGATGTCTTCACAGTATTAATTTTCCATAATTTAAAATGTTATAGAATATTTTAAATTCAAAAAACCTACTTTCATTTAAATCAAAATACTTTACGATTTTATGATCGTAAAATATGCGCTTTAATTTCCTTTTTTTATTTACTAATTCATTTAAATCGGATTTTTCTTGTGTTTTAATAAGATCTCAATGATCACTGTACGTAAAACTAAAAAGTAAAATAATTAATGCAGTTAAATAATATAAATTATTTAAAACTTAGATAATTAATATAATTAATTAATTATTACTCCTCCGTTAACGTTTCAATTGAAGGTTGAAGATATATCAAAGAGTTATTTATAAAGAGAAAACATAACATAATGCTATGTATATATATTGCGCATCATAGTACTAGCTGTTATTGCAATTGAATATTTTCAATATTGTGAAGATAAAAAATACATTTTTCTGCGGCTTTTTTTATTTGAAATGAAAAAATTATTTTTATATTTTTGCAACTGCACGTTTTCTAAATAGGTAAAATCCATAACCTCAACAAATAAAGGTTTTATGCTCTATAGACATTATAACTCAAACAATGATATAAATTGAAATGTTTTATGATGGTTGATACCTTATATTCTCTAAGAGAATAAAAATGATTACTTTATGCACTTATATCAAGGACTGAATAATAAAAGGTTGAGACTACATTCTTTTAAATTATTTGATAGAGGATAACTTAAATTTAATATCTTAGATTTGTCTTTTTATTTTTTGGTTCTAACTTATACAGATGGTTTAGGGGTATATAACAATCGAAATACTTGTTTTGCACAATCGTACAACAAAAGTTCAGACAGTGTTAAAAATTTGAGTTTCATTTAAATTCAAACAGTTTTACAGCTGTTTGATCTAAAGTTTCTTCTTTCTTAACCTATTTAAGTTTAAATAATTGTTAAATTTCAAATAAGAATTCAATTTTCCTGAGTTACATATTACATAAATATTTAAATTATTCCTTACTGTCTTAATTTCAATACTAGCATTTATCAATAGTATAATTGAACTCAAACGTGATGTTACGCTTCTAATTTTAAATATTTATTTAAATTTAATATTTGAGTATTTTTCATACTCAAATATTATTAATTTTTCTTACAACGTATTAAGTTTCAGAATCAGGTCAAATGAATAATTCAAAAGTTTATAATATGCCGTGCTCTGATCCAGCCAATTTTAAATACTTCCAGGTGGACCACATCCAATAATCGGAATGAATACAAGAACGTTTTATTCCATAAAGTTTGCAATCAAAGAAATTTGACAGGAATAATTTTTTAAATAAAAAAAAAATTTAAGTGCAGGTTTATCATCGACTTGAACATCTAGTGGGTCGATCGTAAATTTTCCAATGCTTCGTTTATTTATAAATGTGTTAATGGACTCGTTTAGTGTTCATTATTACTCGAACTTATTCCCTTAATACAACTTTCGTACTTGTCCCACATATTTTAATATTGGAATACACCACACATGTCCTTTGCAGAGAATTCTAAACTAATTTAATAAATCAAAATGATGTAATGCATGTTCAGGAATCTTCGTGTAATAAATTAACGTTGTGCACAAATATTATAAAATAACCAGTGAATTCATTTTTCTCGGTGTAAACTAAAAAGTTATTTATTTTTAAAAATTAACTTAAACTAGAGTATTGGTTAATTCATTTTTTCGTAACTAAAACATTAAACATGACGATATAATTGTTTACTGTTTCAACTGTACGTATCATTATTGGTCTTTCCGTTTGAACTATTATACATCTTATTCCACCGTGGTATTGTAACATACATTTTGGGAACAAAATTGGATTTACCTGGCAGTCTTGTATTATGCAAATGCGTCCCGACAACTTTTCTCTTGCATACCTAATAGGTATTACCTATACCAGAACGTGATTCCGTAATTTATCTTTCAGCAGTAACATAATAGAAAGACTTTCTATCAACTCTCTCATATAATCTTCTCCCTACAATCACGCATTTAAATTAGTCTTTAATAAATAGTTTTATTATGTAGAAACATCGTTTAACCCCAGTGTCGAAATCCGACCCATTAATTTTTTCATTGTTCATCAGAAATAAAAAACAAAAAAATTAATTTAATTTATTGACATGACTTCATTAACTGGATAATTTTGTGCGTTTCCTCGAACTTTCATCAATTGAAAAACATAAATACATATCATTAAATACATTTTAATTCATTAACACAAAATAAATATCTTGGTTTTACTTTTTTACTCGTATTTATGTATTTTTGAAGTTGTTTTTTTTTTCGTTCCTGTTTTTTCGTTCCCAACAACTTGACAGTTCATATATAAGTGGAAAACTGAAAGCTAAATACTGGTATTTATTAATAAATGTTTCTAAAACGTCATAGTAAAATTTAGAAAATATAAAATCTCACGATCATTCATTGAATAATGATATGGAAACTTTCCAAGATAATATTTTATACAACATTTAATCAAGTCGTACATAATTTGAACTTGGTTGATTCGAAATGGAAGCGGAATTCAAAAAAGTTTGAGTAGTCCAAGTATTTTAATAACTCAAAAAAAAAAAAAAATTAAACTTGAAGTTTGCATTTTAAAATGAAAATCATTCTAGTTATAAATACAATATATTTTATTAATTATATGTAATATTTTCAAATCATTATTTATTTGTATTTTGTATCTATTATTACATAGTTACTTATAACACATATACCAATTATTATTATTATTTATTTATTTAAAGCTGAAAAAGTTCATCACTTTTCTAATATTGATTTTTAATATATTACTTCAGTTCATTATAGTATGTATAATATCGCTTGCATGAATGTGAAAATTGGTGTGTTGTTTGATTCACTATTAAACCAGAAAGAGTTTATCTAGTGATTATGTATTATATTATATTATACACTTATACCAAATACCTAAGTATTATAACTGGTTCGTAGTTATGTATCAGTAATTATATTATTATCGTTACTCGTTAGTAATATAATATGTATATAATAAGTAATGGATTTTATTGAAATTGGAAATCCGAGTTATCTACCAGATATTCGGGTTTAACATGAGATTTTTTCACGTTGTTTTGATTGGCAGTTCTGGGGACTGGATTCTTATCCGGTTTTGTAATTCTAAATGTCAAGCGACATAAAAGTTCGAGTTTAACCAGGTTGTACTGTAGTTATAATATTTTTGCTTCGAGTCCGCGACTCCCTGATGTATGGGAACGTTTAACGTACTACTATCATGTACCTATCAATAGGTACCACGTGTTTTGTATAGTTTTCAGTTGTCTACACGTCGTACAATCGTCATAACCTAACTAAAACAAAATGTATGCTTGTTGGTTTTCCACTTCGTATCACCCGAACTTGGCCATAGCGTTTAAACATAAAAGCTAATATGAAAGGGAAAACTGTTCGGCCGTTATATAACCGTGCGTGGCAATGTCGTAGCTCAAAACATGAAAATAAAAGCCGAAAAAAAATATATAAAATAGGTATAATATCTGTAAAGAGTGTAATTATGAAAAGACAATAAGCTGCCGCTAACGATGTGGAAATTCTTTCACATCAAAATATAATATGCACGGACATGTTTTGTGTTCGCTGCTCGGTCTAATTGCATTTTGTTGAAGACCCTTTAGTCCGTGCTTTAGTCCAAGAGCTGACTATGAAAATGATTATAAATATACATAGTAGATACAAACGATATATTTAATATTCGTTTAATTAATCTTTTTCATAACTATTTTATCATATATTTTTTAATCCCATGCGTATATACTTTTCCGTGCGTAGGTTTTTCGCTGAATAGCCAATATCACACCATACTGGAATAATATTATGTAGTCATGAAACCGTTATAAAATGTTTCGAGTGTCTATATAAATTGGATATATATTCATTATACGAAATGTAATAAATATTGAATTCATTATTATCTTTCGTTTGATTCTTTGTGTATATATATATATACACCATTGTATATACATATGTATATGTAAATATACATACGATATATGTGTATAACTCTTACTTTACTCTTATTTAGTTAACATCAATAAAAAATGTTTTTTAATTGAAGTGCAACATGTACCTAATATTTTTACATTTCAAATTTAATTTCAAGAAATGATTTTTATATGACAGTGTTTTTAAATTGTATTTTATAACTATTATTCCATGTTTCTCAAAGACATAATTAAAGTTTTCCTGTGAATGAAAAAAAAACAAAGGTCGTTGATTGGATTTTTCTTTGAAAATAAATCTTATTTTAAATCCAAATTAATATAAGATTTTAAAATAAAAGTGGTATAAAAACTTAGATAGATTTTGTGTTGAGTTTCAAAGTACACTCGAATATTGCTGCAATCGATATATTATTATGAATGAGTCTGTTTCAGCCTGTATTCTATAATATTATTATTAGTTATAAAAATATATCATTCGCAAAATTGAAAATAGAATAGTAGGATTTGCTTTTTTAGAAGTTTCCTCCCAATCACTCGGTTAAATGAAATTATATAATATCTTATCTGTTCTTCTTGTCTCTTCTTGTTCTCTTTCGTGTATTGTCCGTTCCATACAAACGATTTATTCATATATGACGCTGTTACTATTTTCCCATAATATCTTCATTTTAGAGTAACATAATAGTATGTATTTACGAAAACTGATAAAAAAACATGAATTTGTTTTCAAATAATAGCTATTTCTTGCACATAATAAATGTGTTAATACCTCGGTCAGTAGAATTAAAAATCAGCGTTCATAATGTACATAATATTGTTATATATACTGGAAAAGTTTTTTTTTTTTTAGTTCTGTTCGAGACCATGCTCATAGAATATGAATTCAGAAATGAGATATTGATTTGAATTATGCATCGACGGAAACAAACGACAATAATATTTGGTTTCTGTTGATTTTACATCCTGTAAAGATCCATTCAGTGTTATATGAATTATGATAATCAAAATGAAAAAAAATAATAATAATAAAGAATTTCGCTCGCGTGGCTGACACTAACCAAGTTGTCGATAAATTACATAATACATAGTACAATTTTTTTGTCGATATCATCTTCACATTGCTATACCAAATTATTTATTGTTTGTTTTATTTGTTTTATCTTCTGTATTCTTAGTACCTCTATTTTTCTATACAGCCATGCATATTGTGATACATTCTAATTTCTAATTATTCAAATACGCATGCAATAAATCACATAGAAGATGGAAATTTTACTTGCATTGATATAATTATTATGTATTTTTTTTTCAACGATTTATACATTATTAAAATCGAATGTAGTCGTTGTAAAAAAAGCAAAGGGTTTTTTTTATTACTATTTTCACAGTATTCTGTATTAAATCTAAAAAGTTTTTGAAATGTATGTATATATGTATACGTATTATTATTATTATTATTATTATTACTGTTATATGGAATGACTTCATTAGATTCGACGCCAAGTGTATTTTCTTCGTTCGATTTCCTTATTATTTTCTTTTGTTTCATTGTCTGCCCGCTGTGAATAAGTGACAGATACAAATGGAAGAAATTGTCTTGCGAACAATATAAAAAAAAGCAAAATATTTATAATAACAAAACTATAAATTAACGTTTGAAATTGTACTTAATGAGATATCAGCTATAATCATAGAACATATTTTACAATAGGAAATTATTTAAAAAATGGTAAAAACATTTAATTAAGTTATTATATTTTCTTGCGGTATGTATCACAGATATTTGTTTCATCAATAACGCCTATAGATATAATATGAGTACATTGCAATTACAACATATCATCAAAACGATAAAATCTTAATGTAGGTAACGAATTTAAAATAAGTTATATATTGTATGATGGTTTGGACTGTTTGGAGTGATAAGTTCTGCGAATTTTCTTTTTCGGAACAAGAAAAATCACGAGAACGAATTTAATGACATTTATTCAAAAACTATATTAAGTGTCAATAAATTAGATTAATAATCGGTTTCGCGATGAAATTTTTTCAAGAAAAAAAAACAACGGTACTATCTGTTATGTTTTTTTTTTTTTTTTGTAAGACGATTGTACGTGCAGCTCCTACATCGATGTGGTTATTGCACTTGGAAAAACACGACGCCAATATAATATTTTACTGTCGTTCGCGACTTTCCTACAGTATTTTGAATGTTCATACTTATATATTTTACTTATATTATTATAAATAATTATAATGGTGTGTTATTCCACTAGTTGGTCTTGTAACTTATAACTTCTGTATGGTTATCGTTTTAATGTTTGAAATGAATTACTTGTAATATGTAGATATATAGTTAGGAATTCGAATAATATTATATTCGTTTGTCCTTCACAGAACAACAGTGTTAGGTTATTTTATCATTGTTACAAAGTGTCACCATGATCTTATATAAGCTGTATAAATTAAATAGGCCATTACGAATGTGTAATTAATCGTTACACGGGGACCATTACCTATACTATAATAGACGATTTAAAAGTTACCCGAACTGTGATAACGTATATTATTATTATTGCTACGTGTTCATTTAATTTTTTTTCTGACATATTTTTGCGTTTTTTCCGGCACACCGATCAGCAGAACAGCTAAGACAGTTCGTTCGGAGCATTTTTTTTATCGCTCATTAATATTCGAACATTTTCGAACGAACAAAGAGCCATTTATCTGAAATAATTATGTTCGGAAAGTTGCTCAAAAAAAAAAAATATATATATTAATTTTTTATTTTTAATGCACGCTTAATCGCTCTGTTCATGATTTTGAATACGATTTTAATTATTTTATAATACATTATAATCGATGACTGAACATTGTTTCGTGTGAAATATTTTTATTCCGTTTTGCAAAAAAATGTAATGCGTTAAACGGTCGTCGGTTGTCGGTGCTGAACGAATAATTCAATCACGAAATAACAACCTACATCAAGTGAGAGCGAAAAAAAAAATTATAAACACGAGAATAAAATAAAAATAATGAGAGTGAAAAAAAAATGTGTCGCGTAATATTTATGACAAAACACCGAATGAAGTTAACCGACATGATTTAATAGATGGATGCCAAAAGGTTATTGCGAGATACAGTTTATACATTGCCATTGTTTACCAATCATTTTTCATATTTTAATGAATAATAATTGGAAGTAAGTATCGATGGAACCAATATTGAATAAATTATGATATTGATAAATTTATATAAATATACTAATCTGAATATCTGATATCGCTTTCGTTTTTTTCTAAATAAACCGATATATAACTTGATATTGTCGGTGGATAAACGAAATACGATGCAGAGACACATCCGTCGAAAACAGCGGTTGCGCAACATAATAATTAGTCGTCTGATAGGCGGAAATAATTGCAACCACAATATTATAATATTATCATTTTCTTTCCTTCGAGACATCCATTAGACAATACGCTGCTAGACAAAACTATGGTGAGTTCGGTGTGGGCAAAGAGCCGAGAAAAACTTCTTGCGCGACACGCATATAAATCATGTTGTTCTTTTTTAAATAATAAAAAACACTCTAATTTCGCCCAGCAATAATACATGCATCTGCAGCGCACTATCACAATACAGAAATGATAAAAATAAAAACACTTAGTCTCGACGAAATCGAATGTGTTTGTACACCCCTGTTACTCTCTTCTAAACTGTATACATGCTTTCTAATTATATTTACGCGATAGTCTACAAGGACATACACCGCAATCAAAATACATACAATTTTCCTGTTTTTCTGTGTCTTTTATATAATTATATTATTGTAAAACGAAACTCTGCATACTAAATATACACATAATCAAAATCATCTTATTATATAGTCTAAGAAAACACACAAGTAAATAAAATTTTCATTATTAACCTTATAACGGGGTAATGCCTTATACGTACCTAATTGAGGAAATTTGTAAATGCGTGATAATTTAAACGATCGAACCAATGGGTTTATATTGTTTATAAAATTAATTTAAAATCAACAGAAGGATTATAGTCCTATAATAACTATAGTTACTATAGTTTTTCTACTATTATACAAGCATCATTTTGAAATATTATATTTATCACTGCGTTTGCATACAATTATTCGTATGATGCGTATTTTTTTTTTTTTTTGATATTAGTTAATCAAAATTATTTCACTACAAACAGTTACACGTGTATTATGTTCTATAATAATATGTCATGTACATTTTAAATACTTCATTTTTATAAAAGTTAATAAACCTTTTTGTATCATTAAGTGTTTTATTTTATTTCATTTTTTTAATTCAATTTTATGAGTAGCGCTAAAAACAAAATCCAAACGTTTCATGTTGTGTAATTTAATCATTTATACGTCATAGTAAAAGTTACAAAAGTATTTTACATTTTTAGGCGTAAAACTATCCCTAACAATGTATAAAAATATAAATAAATAAATAACACATAGTACATGCATTTATAGCATTAAATGTATACCGAATAAAATAGTTTTTTACAAACATAACTAAACAGAAACAATACCCGTAAAATAACAAAATCAATAAAACATAAAACTATAAACAATCATAAAAATATAGAAATTTAAGTTAATCATATTTTATTTCTTTATTTATTTTTACACATTGACTAGTACTCTAATTGTTCGTGATTATTATAATAAATTGTGAAAAGAAAAAATATTTTCAAACATGTTATGATTTACGTCTACACTCTCTAATAAGTTTAATTTATTTTATTTTCTGACTGATTTTAGTCCACATACAATTTGTCGAGGACTATTGACGGAAACTTTTGTAAACAAATACATTAATAATTTATGATTAAATATATTATACAGGTATTGGTTGTTCACAATTGACATTAGAGTTCTCAACACTCATAACGTTTACAAACGTTAAATTCTTATGAACTGTAGACACATATAACATATTAATACCGACAGTATAGTACTATGGTTCTCTGACAATGCATTTTATAAATGGTTATTATACATATTAAATACGTCGTTTGAGCTGTTAAGTTACTCGTATAGTGCATCAATAACGAGACCATTTGAATACTGAAATATTTATTCAACACCTTAAAACCGTGAAGTAACATTGTCATCAATTTCTCCGATTGTGATTCGACCGTTTTCAGCGGTTTTCCGTGAATTCAAACCCCACATAACTATATAATTACACAGCCGGCATGCAACAATGGTGTTACTACTATGAACTACCATATTACAGCAGTAATATAACAATGTCATATAAAATAACAATCATAATACTAATAATGATAATGATAATAATATTATAACATATACAGTTACAACAATGATTAACATTACTTTTGCCGATTGGATGGTTTTAGTGGCGTTACTATTGATTTTTCGACATGGTCAGATGAGATCGCACAAATTATAACACGACGTAAATCTAAACTCAACGATACTGTGTGTGTACGACCACTTGAAACGTGAAAAAAAGGCAAAAAAGATTGAGAATAGGAGAAACGGAAATACAGAGAGAGAGAGAGAGAGAAACGGAAAAAATAGATAGAGATAGAGTGATGGAAATATAGATAATATGAGAGACAAAAGGAGTTGGGAAAAAAGACAGATTTTGTGTGCACGACTCGTGTGTGTGTGTGTGTGTGTGTGTGTGTGTGTGTGTGTGTGTGTGTGTGTGTGTGTGTGTGTGTGTGTGTGTGTGTGTGTGTGTGTGTGTATGTGTGTGTGTGAGAGAGAGAGAGAGAGAGTTTTGTAGGAATAGAGGGATGAAACGAGTGAGAAATTATATGCAGCCGAACAAATCGAACGGAGAAACACAACCGAATACTGCCGAACACGCCACTCGACTGACGTGGAAAACCACGAGGAAATCTCTCGCGCGAACACGAACGTACATCGAAGCGGTGGCGGTAGCGGCAGCAGCAGCAGCAGCGTATATGCCACAAAATATGGCATCCCCTATTCGGAACACACACACACATACACTTTAGTACTACGAAACGGCTACTCTCAAATTTAAACGGTCGGTTAATTTTCCGTACACAGAGTGATACATTAAAGATTTTATGCTTATACGTTACGTTATTTTCAAATTCTAATTTTTGAAAAAGTGTATATGTGTAGGTACTACAAAGCCATAATGTCTTCCAATAGTTAGATTTTTTATACCATTTAAGCAGGATTCTGTAGAAATAACAACTCACGTTTTTCAAATGGGAACACCGTTTTTTTTTTTTTACAACATATAATTTTGCTGATATTTACATTTTTCATACGCATCTTTAAATTTAAATAATTCCTAATGTGTTGCTCCATATGTGGACTATGTTATATCGAAAATCCCAATAAAATTAACTGAATAATTATTTGAATAATAAAAACAAAAATTGATACATCTACGGGGTACAAAAAATCTAAATATTGGAAAGTATAGTTTTCTAGTACCTACACATACATTTTCCAAAAATCAAAATAAGAAAGTGAAGCAAACTATAAGCATAAAATAGGGGTACATCCGGAATGGATAACTCTGTATAATGTTTAGGTATAATAGCGCGTTACGAATGAGATGCTTCATCGTCGAATTAGTGTACGGGAGTATTCATCGATACTATTATGAATTCATTTTACCAAAATATGCGGGTGAAAAGTCTTCGGACGCCGATTTCTTCTAAATACCTATACGTTTAAATATTATTTAATAAGCTCGTATATACTCTTTCGCTCCTCCTTTCACCACTCATAAAAGGCCCACAGTCTATGATTTTGACTTGTGTACCTATTCGCGATAATTTCGTTGGTTTCGATTTCCTTCTGACATTGCCAAGATCGAGTTCTTCAACGACCAGTTACAACAATGAATTAGTATTTATCATAGAACTTTTTGAACTGAACAGATAATAATTTATTTTATCAATCAACTTAATAGACCTTGTAGTTAGAATAATCAATGTATGACAACTTACTTGATTTTTCCGTTTTATATTATAAATTATCAGTCAATGTAAGTAACCAATAAATTAATATTTAAATGCTATTAATGCGTATTTATTTTTGCATTTGATATAGGATGAGCAATTTTAAAAATAAAAAAATATTATAAGCCCTAGACGTATATCCATATAATAATTGTAACTGGATTTACCCGTTTAAGTATACAAATAATTGTATATTTATCGAGATTCTAGAATTTTATAGCGATTTTTTATTTTTTTTTTTTTTTTTTGCTCAAGAATGCCTGCAACCGTAAATACAGATTTTATAATATACTAGTTCATACTACAAAGTGTACATAATGTATTGTTCAAAATATTTCGAAAATTATTCTTCTTTGGGTACCTGCTCCATACTCGTTCGTATAATCGTATTAATATAACCGATCAATAGTTCTGTTTTTTTTTTCACATATATCTTATGAATTATGATAAACTTTAGTTACTAAAGTTTAGTAGGTAAGACATTTAGACATTAAACAAAGAGACGGTCACTTGTAGGTACAATAGTTTTCTTTAATACGTTTCATTTACGCAAATCGATTATACTTGAAGTAAACGATTATTGAACTATCGCACAAATAGTAAATAGTAAATTATATTTGATCCATTTATTACAAGACTTTACGATTGTAATAAAACAATGAAGTCTGAAATAAGGTTCTTCATCAAGCATTCATTAATATTGTTTAAAACATCACCGTCGAAATTACGAACAGTAAAATTGATGAATGCGTATAATTATTTATGTATTCATTAATATTACATACGTCAATGTGCCTTAAGCACTGTAATGTTTTTATTTTTAAATTAATTTTAAGAAAATAATACAAAACAAAATAATATAGAAATGTAATTTCGTGCAAAATACTGTCTAAGTTAATAATATCATAATAAAATGAATGTGACATTATAAGAAAATTAACAACAACATCGCTTAGCATCATTTTAAATAATATGTATATTATTGCGGGCAATACTTAATTTAGTGATGTTTAACACATGCTTAATAATAAACTATATTATACGAAATAAAACTTTTATGGCACTGTTATTTATAAACAGATTATAGAATAAATCAATGTGTATCCATTCGTTGTACTCGGATAGTAATAAAAATATATTAAATTTTAATCCATAGCATATATACATTTCCCGTTTAATAGATGATATTTTTTAACGAAATAGTTAAATTGTTTCTTATTCATAAATATTATATTAAAAATGGTATAGTCTTCGTCGTAATATGATTATTGAGAGTGCTACGAGTACACGAGTAAAATGCAACGTCGTTCCTTTAATGTCACTTACTTTAAATATAAATGATCCTTATTCCTTAACCGTATTATATGGGTTACACCGATTGATCGATAACTTTTAACTTTTTCTTCATACAAGGACACTCATGTCTCATGAATAAAAACAAAATGAGACGTAAATCAAATAAATAATTTTTTTATTAATAAAATCAATACAGTGCAAAGTATTTTATTTTGTTAAAGTAGGACATAATTTTAATATTTTGGCATTATAAACTATAAACCATTAAATTAAATAGCTTAATAACATTTACTTTCAATTTTGTAAAAATCTGACATCTTATAATATTACCCTCCTGCTCAATCCCTGGAAATGTCCTTAAAAGACTCGAAGGAATCAGCCTTGGGACCTGTCTAAATAAATAAAATTATAGTTAATAAAAGTCAAATAATACACATACATATAGGCATAAGAATTTCCTTGATTTCCTTCCCGCCATAGAAAACTATTTGTTGTTGTACTTGCTGTTATATTACACTTATTTACTATATATTTTATATGGATTGTAAACAAATAAAATAATAAATAAAACCAATATAAAACATTCGATAAAGTTTTTAATATTAATATCTTTATTTGTATACCATTAAAGTGGTGTATAGGATGTTAATTTTAAAAATATTGTGATCAAATGAAAATGGACCTAATTACGAGCATTAGTAGGTAGTCAAATTAAATTAAACACTTCGTTGGGCCCATATTTGATGTATAAGTTTTTAATAAAAAAGTCTGACGATTGAGAAATGTTGGCATTTTCGGATTTTATATAAATATTTACTCATAGGTGATATAAATTTTAAAAATATTAATATAAAAAATAGCAAATAACATTATTTTAAAAATAGCTATAAGTATTGGAGTTTTCAATCAATGAAAATTTATGTATTACAATTAATCCTACCCTAACATTGACACTACCGAAAAATCAATGGAATTTATAATCAGCCTTTATAAATGTCATAGTAGTAAAGTTATAAAATGTATAACTAATATTTAATAATACTTATAGACTACAGTATGTATCTAGTATAATATGAGTACACGGAATATTTTTGTGCGTATTATTGTAACTTTTTTATGTGAGTCTTTTGACAAAAGTTATATAGATATTTCATATTATAATGTTTCGTAGACCATTCCTTAAATTAATACTAATTTACAAATTTACAATGCTTATAAAGTAAATAATCAACTATTGTCTTTCTGTTTAAAAATTGAATGATCAGTTAAACACAAATTCTCTAACGGTCTAGCCTCTAGCGCATTCCAAATTCCTTAGATTATCTTGAAAGTAATAATTTATATCGTATTATTTAGAATATATCAGATCACCAGCTATTGTTTGTTTTTAATAAGAGTAGTATTGGTGACCTATATTTTTTTTATTTTTTTTTTATATATATACTTTTTCGAGTGTAGTCCAAAAAATGATAACTTCAAAAAAAAATTCTAAAAATTATTAGTGTATAATTTAAAAATTTTATAAAATATTCCTTACGCTTATGATAAGAATATTTATTTTATACAATATGTTAATTAATCTGAAAGCCAATCACCATAGTTCATTGAATGAAATCATCTTGCAAGAATCTTCGAGTGGAGTTATTTTTATCATATATAATTTGAGTGATGTTGTGAAATTTTGTGGTGCGGATCTAGGACGCAGACTTGATATGTTACACGCCTAATCTGATTCTTCGGAATACGCCAACAACGTCTGACAAAAATACTGAACGCACGGGAAAGTGTAATGAAATAGGTACACGTATAATTAAACCAATGCCTGTTGGGATTTTTGAAAAAAAAAATGCATAACCGCGTAGTTATTTTGCGTTACAATGTTGACAACAAATGAGCCACTTGTACATACAAACCATGTATATGTGTGCGTGTGTGTGTGCATGTAGCGTAAATGTATTTTTATTTTGAAAGCAATAAAAATTCTATAACGGGAACATTGTTTAAGAATTTGACTGGTGCGGGGTAGAGAAGGAACTCTTGACTTCATAAAATATTTGCAAAAACGGGAAATGATACCCCTGTGTGTGCTGTGTGTGTCAGACGAAAAAAATCGTTAAAATTCAACGGGCTAGTCCGGAGAAATATAGAGAGAGCAAGTACGGTTCCTGTGATCGGTGACATTCGGCGAGGAAATGCTCTGCTACAGACCGGTGTGTACGAGGCCCCGCACCGCCGTTGTCAACTCCGGGTGACGTTTAGAGTGTATAATAATTAAGGGCGAGACACAGTCGGTGCGATGGCGGCCGATATGCAACAGCCAGCAGCGAGCTGACGTCTAGACCGATAACGATATAATAGGTATGTTAGAGGTTAGACATTTCCGGTCTCCGCAGTGTTATTGTGTGTTGTACCGTCGTCATTGTATATATTTTATAAATTCATAAAATGAGTTTTTTTCTCTGTAATGAAGTTGTACATAATGCAAATAATTTACCGGCTACGGCTTAAAATACATATTTGTATTATTTTGATTTTACCATGTTTTTTTTTATTATTATTATTATTATTATTACTGCGTAGACGATTTGGACTAAAAGTATTGCGCCAATCTTCAGGGAAAGTTTTCGATAGGAAACGGTGTGTAGATTTGGTTTTTTGAGATTGTATTTTTTGTGAATTTTTTCAACAGTTTTTCGAATAAACGAAATTTTGGAAAAAAAATTTATCAAAATCTTCAATCGAGATCAAGTTATGAACTCTGAACTTCTTAAAATTTTTTGACGCACTATCCCGTTTGACCATAATATTATTAGAGTTATATTAGTTATATTAGTGTTTTATAATAGACATTTCATAATTTTCAAAATAATTTAATACAATTTTTGCTGATCATAAACAATTTTACACCAACATTTTCGATTAAAATTTAGACCTACATTAAGACGAATGTTCTCTGAGAGGTCAACCTCTTGATCACTCAGTCTTTTTTTTTTTATGAGAGCAATGATACTGTTTCAAGTTTAAAAGAATAATGCAGTATTATCATTCATCCGTCCATGTTTTTCACCCGACCGTGAAGTCGCACCCGTATAATATTACTCTGCAAAAAAATAAACCGACTCAACGTAGTGCATAAGTAAATGCTACGTCAAATGTCCACGTCTTACCGTAGTCACGAGTTGTCGAATAACGAGCACAAAATTAGGGATCAAACAATAACATAATATTGGGTTGTCAACCACGAGGTCTCGGATTTATAATAATCTGAAAGCACACGATATAATTATGTCGGACGTTCATTTGCGGTATTTAACTTATTGGCCATACTGCCATAGCCCATAGACTAGACTAACCACTATCATATTTCTGCGAGTGCCACATATACGTTTCTTCACATAACAATAAATGGTACAACAATAATTGTATCATAACAAAAATAATATAACAGTACCTTCATTGTCAATAAATTAACCCATTATTCTAATAAAGGTAGGTAAATATTATTCCATTCAAAAATGTTATTGCCGTAGGTACAAAAAGACATTATTAAAAAATAAAAATCTCTATTCTAATTTAATAAATTAGTTAGTTAGTTAGTTTGTAAAATATAACATAAACGTGTGCATTATATCAAACCACTAATCTTACTTAAATTCTTAATTGAACATTCCATGAAGGTTTCATTCAAGTACAACACTAATATAATAACTTAGTCCTGATATATTTGTCCCTATAACGCAGCATACAAACGCAATATGTGTAATATTGGTAGTTGATCACGTGTGTTTCTCCATCTTTAATTTAGTTCCTTTTTATAAAACTAAATTTTTTCGCTTTAGTTATAATATTAATTTAATATTACTGTTGTTTTCTATTATACAGTTTGAAAATTACAACGCTTTAACATTAAATCAACATAATTACCTGAATTTATTAAAAACAATTTTCTCTTTTAATCTCAAGATGATTTTAATAGAAAATGCATACAAAAACCTAATTTTGTCACTTTTTAGTCAACATTAAATAGGTAAGCTGTATTACTTCACATACCGATGAGCTGGAATAATTGGTTCATTGTCACAATAATTAATAATCGATACCCTCCGAAATCCAGCTAGATTATTCTATGTTTTTTTTTTTTTTTTTTTTTTAATGGGTAGTTCGATTTTACTATTTTAAATCGTAACTCAGTTTATCTAATAAAATAATATTTATTGCGTATACTCATCTAAAACTATTGTCTCCGACACGAGTAGGTCGCATACTTTATTTTTAAATGTAATAGAAAAATCGCTCGACTGTAATAGATTACACGTTAAGCCCTAAATAGTGCGTTATACCACGTTAAAATTTATTAGCAATGATTCCATCAACGAGTCCCGTTTTTTAGTGTAGTTAAATTCTGTTATTATCGAGAATAAAATGATTTAATATAATTTGTATTCTTATTTCAAGTTTATTAAATGTATAAAATGCAAGTAACTACATCTTAATTTTCTATGA
Source organism: Chaitophorus viminalis (assembly GCA_025469195.1). Lineage (NCBI taxonomy): Eukaryota > Metazoa > Arthropoda > Insecta > Hemiptera > Aphididae > Chaitophorus > Chaitophorus viminalis. Next base: position 598,712 of record JAIPRK010000027.1, on the reverse strand, counting down.
TTAACTGGATATCTCGTGAGTATACGAACATTTTTCTCGACCATTAAACCGGTCACTCGAGCACAAACAACTAAAACCCGTAGAGGGATGAAATAATAGTATACCTACTAAAACTAACTCGTTAAGTCCGTAAACCTCCTTTCTACTGCAGAGTCTTACTTCTCAGAGTCTACTATTTCTAAACTTTGAAATTAATTAATTAATTAATAAATTTCCATAAAAATAAAATCCCCGATTTTAATTTTATAATGAATGCATTTCCCAAACCATTGTATAAAATATATTAATACTCCCGTAACATCAACTTACTTCTAAAGCATTAATATTATAACATTATGCAATTCATTTTTCCATGACAACTGTCTTTCATTAGTATCTCTCTTGAAATCTCCAGCAGCTGTCATAAGTCCTAAAGTATCTTTCAATTATTTTTGAAAGTACTTATACTCATCAAATTATTAGTTCTTTGAAGACATTTATTTGGTCGTCTTCTTATAGTTAATATAACTAATATAATTACTATGCCCAATACTCAGCTTCAAAATCGCAGTCACTTATATCAATGTAACCAGTATATAACAAAACCACATACAGATTACACCGCTTTACCGGGGAAAAAAGTAATATTGCATAGACACTGGCCTTTACCAATACGACTCGAGTATTTGATCAAGTCAAGAACGTAGATAGATATCCTTTGTATTCTAAAAAATACACTTTTCCCGTCAAGCTATCATTATCATTCTTCTACTGTTTTGATTTGCCAACATACCTATATTTCGTTCATATAACCCGTACAACTTTCTGGAATAAACTTAATAAAATCAGGAGCATTTTAAAGAATTATGATTACTCTTTCAATGATTTTATTCTTCAATTTACTTTTCTGGATCAATCGACATTTTCAAATATCATATAATTCATAGGTGAATAAATTACTTAATGACAGCTCTATTTTTTTATTATTGTTATTTTTTTTTTTTTTTTCATTTCATTAATAACTCGCAATATCAATATTTTATATATATATATTCCGTTTAGAATTTCCAAAAATAAAAATAAAGTCATCAATCAATCACAAACATGCACATAAAGTAAACTTAAAATTTAAATAAAACAACAGGAAATCAGCGGTTGTTATAGACCATCTTTGATTTCAATTTGCTCGAGGTGTTCTTTTCTCTGATATTACGAATCGCATTGAAAACTAATCGCGGTTAGTAACAGGAACTATAAATTGAATTAAAATCTAGAGAAAAAAACAATTAACCTCGAAATAATACCGTCTGATAAAACATGTCGACCCACACACAATTTCTTCTTTTATATTTTATGCTGCCTTTCCAATTTAGTTTCTAATTTATTTTATCTTATCTTATATTAATGCAATTAACATATAATATCTTTAATTGATATTTGAAGTTTATTAATAATATTCTAATTCTGTAGTATAAATATTATATATATAAAAACAAAAACTACCACTCTTGACAACTACGTACTAAGTAACCTAAACAACTCAAACATACTCAAACACATAAATATCCATGTAAAATACTAACCTTACACAATTAGGTAAAATTAGATAGAAACGAAAAAAATATACAACTTCAACAAGCAGTTTTTCTTGGGTGGCTGAATAAACTATTATGCTAAATGGAAAATATCAAACATGCTTATTTATAGTTAAGCTCGTACATTGTTCAGTTTAATAGTGGAATCACTTTAAAAAAATTCAATACTCTTTAAAAGATTTAAAATTTAATGAGTTCCAAGTTCGTTGCATTGTTAAATATTAAATAACCACTTTGAATATTTAGTTTTACATTACGGTAGAAATAACAATAGATTGAAAACTAAAATGTACATTCTCGGAAAATCAGTTATTCAAAAATAAATATTATAAGCAATAATGCTATCTAATCAAAAATTGGATTTTATTTTTATAGAATTGTTTTTCATTTTAAGTTCTTTTTTTTTTTTTTGAAAGAGTATTTAATTATCTTTAAATTCTAAGAATCACCAAAGTATAAATAAAGAAAAAATATTACATTAATTTAATTCTTCGTGTTAAAAATAAGCTTTAATTGTTGATCAATACTTATCTGATATATATATATAAAATAATAAACTTATTAATCAACGCATAGCCTAAACCACTGGTTCTAGAGACTTGAAATTTTTCACACAGATTCTTTGAACAAGTAAAAAAGAATTTATCAAAATCAACCCCTAAATCACCTAGCCGAAAATTACGAGTATGAAATTTGTTCAGTAGTTTCGTAGGCAATATTAATATTATCACTTTACTAGCAAATGAAACCTCGGGTGACAAAAGCTAGTGTTTGCATAAAATACGTTGAATATTTTTATCGATTAAGTATATAAACATACAATTTTATGCGTTATGCCTATTTATTTTATGTTTATTTTTTTTTTTTTTGTCAACTTAAACTTAACTTTATATAAACCATATTACTGTGGTCTCCATAGCATTGATATTCGTATAATGAACCAAACTATTATTGTCATTTTTTTCCATAAATGGCGCCAATCAATTAAATTACTAATTTTTTATTTGAAGGAACACAAAGTGTATACTGGAAATCTAATTAAAAGTATTAATAACAATTTTACTTTTACGTAAAATTCTATTTTATTTTGTAGGTACGGTATTATTTGATTTTCATTTTTTACTAGCATCTTCGAACTTATTCCGTTAATTATGCTACAAAAAATTACTAAAGACGTTTTCATTTTTTATTCAGAGCTATACAATTAGCCTAATTTATCTAGCTGTAGGTTTTTTAATCAATTTTAAAATAACTTACAGAAAATAACATTAAATCAATTATAAATTTGCGTATTCAAAATATTCTTATGGCTATAAAATACTTTGAATCTTTTTAATTAGCACTGTAATTATTTTTACTATAAATAAACCATATTTTAACTATTATTTCGATAGCTACCATATTTTAACTATTATTTCGATAGCTACCTTATTTATACTATTAAATCATATTATTTTAAGTATGATCGCTTCACTAGTAATAATAAAGTAACCCTAAATTAACTTTAGAAATTCATACAATACTAAGTCACTAATATTGCGTTCTTAAGTTTCAACTAAAAAGATAATCAAACCCGAAAATTGTCCACATTTTTAGAATATTTTAATATAGAGAAGAGTACAAGATAATAAGAAAATTATCGTAGGCATTATAATTAGTAATCGGCTAACAAATTATCATAAAAATGCCATAATCCCCATATAAAATCAAAATGGTATAACAAGTAGGAGGGTGGTGAATGATTGGGAGTTGAATTTCTACATTTTATTGATATTAATGTTTTTTTAATATATAAACGTTCAATGTTCAAAAGTAAAACCATAACTCTAATAGGTATTAGTTACTATTTGAAATTTAATTAATTATATAAATGTTTTTTATACAAGTCAAATTTTGGTTAAATGATATTAGTTTATTTATTTATCAATCATTTTTTCCGTGGTTAGTTCTATAAAAGGTTCTTCAACAATATGTTCTTGCTTAAATCCAAACTTTATAAACAACTCTTAAAATAATGAACGGTTAGGTAGTTAATTTCATTAATTTTTATTGTGATTGCAGTAACAAAGAAAAAAGATCATCTTATGCAAAGAGCATATAAACAAAGAAAATTCATCAAGTCTGAACGTGGATATTAAATTACAACAGTGGTGGTCAAATGGAAGAGGGGTAAAGGGTAAGAGAACGAAATATATCCCTCTTGACATGTTTTGAATAATTAATATTGTATATTTTCGTGAAAAAATCATTTAACCACTACTGAATTACAATATACTTATTAATTTTTTGATTGTATACATTTTCTATATTATTAATGATTATTATGTGTTATATACATTGCAGTAAAATGTACACATTAATACATTATATAATTAAATCTATTAAAGTCTGAATTCATGATGTTTTTAATCCTGATGTAGAAGTAAGATGACATAACGTGAATACTGAATATGTTAAATATATACGTATAATTTATCTTATATATAGCATATAAACGGATGTATTGACGCATAGCCTAAACCACTGGGTCTAGAAACTTCAAATTTTGTACAGAGGTGCTTTAAACAATATAAGCAAGTACTAAGAAAGAATTTATCAAAATTCAACCTCTTATTAAGGAAAAAAAGGTTGAAAAGTAAAAAACGGAAAAAGTCAACTAGTCGAAATTGCTGAAACTACAAGTATGAAATGTGTTCAGTATTTTTCAGTATTTTCGTTTCATGGTGTAGACATCCACAAAGGAATTTTTCAAAATTCAACCTCTAAGACTTAGGAGGACTAAAAGAGGTAAAGAGATAAAAGTCGTCCTGCTGGAACCGCTGAAGCTAATATTAATTTGAAATTTGGTCTGTCCTTTAGTAATATTAATATTATCATTTTACAGGCAAATTAAACTCTAGGAAATGCCGGGTAACGAAAGCTAGTTTCTTAAGAAGTTATTATCTTGAACAATTTAGTAAACGTACATGATTTCTGGCTTCAATAGTAATACTTATTGAGTATTTATGTAATTCATTAATCGAAATTGCATAGCTGTACAACACCGTTTTTCATATTGATCGACCTCGGCAAACAACAGACCTGGAATACTCATGTATTGTTTGTAAAAAACTAAAAACTATGTCCAAACTATAACTTTAAACTGATCGTCGGTGACAGTCACGATGACGATGCTAATTCAACATGAGCACTTGAGTTCAAAATTAAAAATTTTAGACCTACTGTCGAGTAGTTTCAATAATATTTCAGAAAAATGAATTGATCAAACAATTTTAACTTTATATATCCTGTCGTTAGGTACACTCGTTGACGTATTTCGTTGATTTTTTTTCTCCTACTATGTAAAATATTTTGATTGATAATCGGTGGCGATTATCGGTATACCTCTGCAACTATAAAATGTATAATCAGTAAAACACTGCAGTACATTTTAAAATTAAGTGTTTACTGAAAAAGACGATTAATATGATGATGGACAATTAATACAATTCACATTCTCACACGCGTGCGCCACCAACCAATTAAGCCTTTGCGGTCCTTTGCCTACAATACGTGCGACCATGTATCTCCGTTATAGATGATATTGTACCCGCGTATCACATTATACAACTTCAGGCGCGGTAAGAACATATTATAATGTTGCATTAATTATTCCGGATTCACACTCGCTCGTACGGGACAGCAAGGTCCGGGTATCGGGCTTAAACCGAAAGCAATTAATTAATTCCCCATATATCGTGTATTATGTTATAATAATTTATTCTAAAACGATTGCTATTATTGTGCATAATCAATACTATGTCAAGTCGCAATAACAACATGTTGTATACGACCCCCATAGACTTTTGCTACGTAGTCCTCGACTGCTAATTATGGAAGTGCACAAAACTGTATTTCTACGCACGTCGTCATGATCGGTAGGTATATTTATACCATCAACTACAGCCTGTCCGCCTCCGAAAATGTTTCCACGGTTACTGATTTATAATTTTCCGTCCGACATCTCTTCGTAAGTAATATTCTATTATTTTATCTCGCCGTTCGCATACGCATATAAGCTGCGTACGAACTACGACTTAAGAGACCTTCTGCGGTTATTACTTTCATCTGAAAACCCGATACTAAAATTACAATTAAACGGAAGATATTAGACTTCACAGCCAATTCGAAATCGTATGTAGTTATATGATCCAATTTCATTCGACAATTTATCATATAGGCTTACATCGAGTTCCAAGCATTATTTTATCACGCGTTTTATTCTGAAAATAATTAAATTTTATCATAAGGAAATTCGTTTTATTCGTTTTATTTAAATTCGTTTCGTGCCGAAAACCGATTAATATACATTAAATAACAAACTGCAATAACAAAACAGCAAATATTGTGCGATAACATTATGTGAGATCATAACATTGTCAGTAAAATTATATAAAATATTGATTTGATAAATCACATTGTCAGTTAACAATAATAATAATATAACACAGCTCATATTTAAAAATGAAAGAAGTCTAGTTCAGACTCATTTCTCAGTTTCAAAATCGTCTCAAGCTGATTATTATACCCATACGGTGGATTTCAATATAAAAATTTAGGACAAGTACATAAATAATATTGAGCCACATCGTACATGAAAAGAAATACGTCCTAAAAGAGAGAACCAAGTATTATTTTGCCACTTAGCGGCCAGTCAAGTAACTTGCGAATTTCTGCTAATTATAAGCTTTCGTTTGATATCGGTGATTGGGTGAAGTTGACCCACCTATATTTTTATTTCTTTTTTTTTTTTTTTATACGGCAAAACTAGGGCAAATACTTGCAAATAACTTGCAGAATTTTGGCATGGCTTCCAAAAAGATTGCGTAATTAGAGTGTGCAGTGTGCTAACTTCATAAACGCATTAATGCAGACTTATCTGATAGTTACATAGCACACAACACAAACTCATATACACACACGAATCTTCATTCTTTAACGAAACAGAAAAACAATTTTCAGTAATTTATTTAGTATTATCATTGATTAAACATACATGTATGTTTAATCCATAGTATTATAATACCTTTAAAATACATAAAAAGTAATTGGGGTGTACAAATATACTTGTATACGAGGACTACATGTTTTACAGAGAAAAACAAATGAAGGATAAAGTTTACAAATTATTATATAAATATAATACGTTAAATAAAAAATATAAACGTAGTGGTCGTATTCATGTGGAAAATGACAATATTGTCGAAAGTATATTATATTATATATGTAAATAAATGCAATAACAATTAATAATACTTAGGTATACACATGTGCAAACGAACGTAAAATAGTGATTTATTTAAAAAAAAATATATGTACATATGTCATATATGTAAAAACTCCATTGAAAATTAATACTATTTTTTGACTATTTGAATCTCTGTATAACTTTATTCATCGTACTAAATTTTATGAACAATTTTTGAGTGAAAATTTACAGCCAAATACGAACAATTGTCGTGCAAATTATTTTCCACGAACAGTTGATGTAATGCCGATACTGCCAGATGTATCATGAAGAAGTAACATTAATATAATATGCCTCCAACATGCCTCCAAGACTCCCATACCAAAAATAATTTAATATGCATTATTACCAATTGGAAACTTAATATAAGAAGAACGGAACAACAATTTTGAAAAATACCGGGAAAATAACTCCAGAAAATATAGCTGAGAAAAAACTAACAGATAATTCAATTTTTTTTTTTTATTAAATTCGCTGATCCAGTAATCGGAAGCAGGAAAAAGTTATATAAAAAAAAAGGATACAACCATTACCCAAGCAATCCATGGATTTAATAAATTTGCCAATGATCCAACCACTGATGCAGTGCGTAGTTAAACCTTCCACCAGTTCCACCTGCATAGGTGTAAGATCGTAAGAGAAATAATGTAAGACGTGGTAGCCCAGTGATTACGCTTCGGATTTCGGTGCGTAGGGTCGCAGATTCAAACCTGTACCGTCACGCATAATTTTTCACCCGCAATTTTACACCTATATGATAACCCCACGTCCACAGCGCGAAGCCATGTCAAATTGCCCCCCGAACAGGAATCATCGGTCTCCCACCATGGCCAATGGCTAAAATGGGCGGACGAAAAGGTAGACAGCGGTCATCATCACGGTAGCTTCATAAAGTTGCCCGTCTACCATTACCCCTCTCGGATCATCCCTTAGCATGCCGTGTAGCATCCCCCAAGACATTGCTCACAGCTTCCAGCGGGGGGACCACATCACCACTCGCTCGAGCCACCTCTAACCCGGATCATCTCCCGCTGTGCGTTATTTTCCCTCGGCCGCAGTGTTCCCCATTTGCTCTAAAAAAAAATTAATTAATTTAGGGTACAGCCCATTTGCGCCAAAATAAAAAAGGTATGGTTTTTCCAACAGCCCATTTGCACCAAATTTACCTGCGTAAGCATTTTAAATTAACGACTTGGTTAATTCTTATATTTTAAAGACGTATTTAAAACGTATGTCTGTAATGTATATAATAAAGTTATTTGTATAAGTCTATAGATTTTAAAGCTTTATATATTATTGCATCAAAAGATAAACAAACAAGTTTTACATCAGCTTTATTATGTTGTACGAGCTTTAAACGATCTACATATCACTACTTCTAAAAACAAAGATTTTTTATTTATTAATGATGAATTATCTAATATATAATTATATTTACACGCCACGAAAATTTAAAATCTATAGACATATAAAAATAACTTTATTATAAGTTACAGGCATAAGTTTTAAATAAGCCTTTAAAATATAAGAATTAACCAAGTCTTAAATTTAAAATGTTTACGCAGGTAAATTTGACGCAAATAGGCTGTTGGAAAAAATATACCTTTTTTATTTTGGCGCAAATAGGCTGTACCCAAAATGAATTAATTTTTTTTGGCACAAATGGGCGATACCCCTCGGCCGTACCACGCGAATGCGGAATACCTTTCACTAACATAGGTGTAGAATCGTGTGAGTATGATAAGACGTGGTAGCCCAGTGATTACACCTAACACCTATGACAACCTGGCGTACACAGCGTAGGGCCATGTCACCGTCACATCAAAATAATAATAACAAGTCCGATGATAACAGTAAATGCAATAGCGATTACGATACAGCTGGAAAGGGATGATGATGAAGATTCGGACACTGATGACTAATTAACATGAAAGTATGAAGCCTCTCACTTGGGAAATACGGTCCAAATTTTCTTTCTTATATTTATAGCTCTAAATACTAAAAATAAAAACTATAAATTAAAACTAAATAAAAGACTAAGAATTTAAAATATATAAATCAATCGTATTTCAATCTAAGCATATTGGTACATATTATTATTAAGAGAAATAAATTCATGCATAATTTAATACCACATTATTTGATAGTCTATATCCCTACTGTTTGGCGAGTATATAATATAAATCAATAATATCATGGATATTTTGAACATTATTTAAATTATAACTCAAAGAAACGTATCTTCCTTGCACTCTTCAGATTTTTTCAATATATAAAATTTATGTTTTTTATGAAATCATTTCCGTTTTATACATAGTCTTTATATATATAATGAAAATACTCTACTTCCTACATTTTTTGAAATAATAAAGTTGTATCAAACAATTTGGCTAGGAAGTATGTCTGTTTATTAGATAATACATAACTCCCTATATAATATTATACGTGTACATTTATGCTGATGTTTAAGGGCACCGCGTCTCGACATTTACATTTTTTTTTTTCTCTTTTAAATATTGGTTTTTTACATAAACATATTTTTCTGAAATCACTGCACTTGCTCGTCAGTATTATTATGTTAATTTATAATAATATAACAACATAATGTACCATTTCTCATACGCAACTGGCAACTAGACACTGTAATTTGAAAGGGGTTGTTTCGGTAAATTAATAATACGCCATAAGTGGTCCTGTTTTGACACTGACATGACCCCAGAGTCGTATTCATACGTCGTACAAGTGGTGAATTAAATTTATATATTATTTTTGATTTATATGCTCCATATTAAATTTACACGAACGATTAATTTTGAGTTCGAGGTTTTATAACTGTTTCATAATATAACGAACAAAATATAATGTGACTTAATTAATTACTTTATTAAATTTTCTATGTACCTATACGATTTATTATATTATACATCTATATATAATTGATTGTATAAAAAATAGTACAGCTAATAGAGATTGCATTCTTTATTCAAAATGATGCTGTTGAGCTTCACAAAAAATATTTATTCAAGTGCTTGATTCAAGTTATAACTATCAAAGTATGAACTAAACATTTAAAATATGTTTCTATAATCAAAAATATGCCCATTAAACGCCAAAATATTAAAATATGTCAAAGAAATATATGCTATAAGAACTTTGAGTATCTTATCACAAACTTTGTGAAATGTGTTGTATACTTACTAAGCAGACGATAAAGTTAACCAGAAAATTATACAAAAGCATGAAATTACATGATCTAGTCACATAAGACACATTAAAGTGTTGAGAGGTGGTTTATATTTTGACGAGTCTATAATGTATAGAGTCTACGAATATAAATCTAAAAAGTCGTTGTTGAAATTCTTTTTATGAACACTTAAAAATTGAAAAACGACTTTAACACTATATTGTAGTATGTTTTATGTATAGTATGAACTTCTTTTCGGGTTTTGAATACTTTTTCAGATGAGATGATTTATCAAATTTTTCTTGTATTTTTTTTTTTTTTTACCTACTTTTAGAAGTTTCTTTTTTTGTCCTGAAACGTCAATATTGTTGGTGCCTAAAGCCCTATAGCCTATAGGGTTATGATACTTATGTTGAATCCTGGCCCAACACTAATACTATAAATTCTGTACATTTCTTCCCCTATCAGTAAGAATACAACAAAAGCTAATGTATGAAGGGTACCTATATACAATCTATTGCAAAGGTCATATATTATACTACGTAAGCCACAGGTTATGTTACACCCAATAAAGAGACTGAGAAACTAGAAAGTAAGTATATAATGCATAAAAAATATGTTTAAATTTTTATTTCCGTTTAAAATATGTGTATTTAAAATACTAAAAGTTACTATATAATATAATATAACTACTATGTGACGTATTATATACTGATACATGTATCGTATAATAATTTTGTAATTAAACCTCAGACGTTAAAAGTTAAAAATTCCTAATATTATTATAAATACGTTAAATTCGTATTAAAAATAATAATAATTATAAAATATTTTTTCTAGCCCGTCCTTGTATCTTTTATTAGTTTAAAAAAATAATAATGTTTGAAAATAACTTACATTTTACATGACACAAAGTTGTGTTCCAAATTTAACATTTCTTTTAGTGAATTATTTTAATAAAGCCTATCTTTTTCAATAATTTTGAAAAATTATTAAAATTTAAATTTCAAGATGACTATCTTGCGATTTTAGGCAATTATAGTATAAAAAAAAATGTTTGATATTGGTTGAATTATGAACCCATGGTAAATCTAACGATTATTTTTTAATCTTAATAAAATTAGGCTGTCACTCAAATATTACATTAAAAAAAACTCTTCTCAAAAATTAGTACTAGAGCATAAGTTATGGTGACTGACTTTTTTGATTAATTATCATACTGTATAAGTGTAATATATTTTGATATTAAAACATATTTTATTGGGAATTCAATGAATAATGTAGATTTATTTAATAACATGCCTTTACATTTTATATATTCATATTTATAATTAATATTGATAATTATGATCATTTTTGTGTTTGCTCATTAAATGTAATATGTACGAATCAATCTTCGGTTAATCATTGTTGATAATGTATTTTATAATGGATAAATACAATTTCCCGTTAATTAGTATATGATTGATAAAGAAAAAAATCTTTTGAAGAAAAATATCCGGCCCGGACGTTTCCTTAAAACACGTTTTTTAAATTTTATTATATTGTTCTTTTCAGATTAATGTAATTGCAAAACACGCAGTTCAAAATACAAGTTTCCTTATGCCCAGTAATGCAGATTTTGTTAAAAATATCATGAAAATGCAACTTACCTATGTAGTATGTACATAATCCTTATCATTATTCAATCCAACTGTATTTCCCTTGATTCTATCTTCTTTATACGCCTTATATATCAAGACTAGGTTATCAGTAATGTCCATCATATATTCACATTCCCATCTATATTGATCTTTCCGCTTCCTTTGTAGAAATATCTTTCTGCGTCACGTACCTACACAAAATCTTCCCTCGTCGGTTATCTCCCTCTCTTCCGTTTTCATACTACTTTTCCTTTCCGTACGCATCCGTCCCCTGTATCGTAATCCGCAGAATAATTTCCTTTCTCAACCATATCGGTTTGTCCATATTTAAAATACCTTGTCATTATGTACATTTTTTAGATATTTTATCATTATTTTTTGATTAAGTAAATTGATTTTTCATTATTCATAATCATCTGACTTAAGTTCTAAGAAATAATGAACTGCAGACGATACCACACTGAATGATAATCTTTAAATATATAAATATAATATATAAATTCTTTAAATGTATAAACAGTTACTCGATTTTGATTAAATATTAATGGATACACCAATTTAAGTGTCCAAGTAAAAAATAATACTATTTAAAAAAACAATTGTTTGAGCATCGTAACAAAAATAACCTATATTTATAGGTACCCATGTTTAATATATAAATGGTTTTATATGAAACTTTTCGAACGTTTTTTTTTTCATCACAAAATATTTAAAACCTTCCCAATATAATTATTTAACGTTTTTATCATATTAAGTGAGTAAAATTAACTATTCATTCCTTCCTTTCGGGAAAATTCTATCTACACGACACAAAAAAAATAAATGAATAAATAAATATTAATTATGAACGCATTTATTCTTTAAAATTGATATTTTCATAAGTCAAAAGTAAAAAATATTTTTATGGTAATGCATTGTCTTGTTTCAAAACCTATTGCACATTTTTTTTACATAACCTAAAAAATCATTTATTCTTTTCATTTTAGACTTGTACATGAATTTAAAATTATCCTAATATTGATATTTAAAAAAAGTTTTATGGATTTCAAATTCTAAAACAAATATTATTAATCATAATACGAACAAAATCTTATGGCAATTAAACAGTCTAGCTATTAAATGGTAATATTATCATTCAGAAATAATTCTGAGTCCCAATATTAATTATTTTTTGAGTTTCACCGAAAAAAGAATTCGATTTTTGTCCACAGTCCGTTCCCTTACATTTTTCCGATTTATTGTTCATCAGCTTTTCTCAATTGTTCGGAAAACTATTCAGAAATTCAACAAATAATTTTTCGAATGCACTTACCACACAACATTTTCTATCAGAAACTACCCCTCCTTTTGATTATCGGAGAAATCTTCCAGGTCAACATTTCTTAATAAGCAGACATAAATATTAAAAATTAAAATTAAATCATCATAACAAAACCAATACATTCCACGCTCAAAATCTAAAAATGAGTGTAAACATGATTATTTTTGGCTCAAGATAAATGTATAGGTATATTGTACTATTCCTAAAAATAAATTAGAACGTCCCGTTTAGGATAATTTTCTGAAATATAATCTGTTTGAACCAATTATAAAAACCCGTTTGAGCTAAAAAATATCACTTTTATACAAGCTTACAAACCGTTTGAACCAGCATTTCCCATTCTATTTTAACAGTCTTAGGACTGTCTTTAGCTTTGTTAAAAATGCTGCTCCTTATTTTTATCAAGACTGTTTTGTATCAATATTTTCAACATTACTTCGTCCAACATATAAAATTGTTGAAATATATGTAGGATTTTTTTTTTATTCATTTTTATAAGTTATTAATTACAAGCCGCTTAAAATATCCGTCCGATTATCTGCAAGTATTTCAACTGAGATAACTGACCATTTTTACATCCTATCAATTTTTTTTCAAGTTTGTCGTATTCTTATTGTACTATATCACTTCTGTATACATTAAATATATTTTTTGAAATTGACGATATTTTAATCTTGATTTGAATTTGGTAATCTTTATGAAAGTCAAAATAACTTGAAATATGTTTAGATAATTGGATGAGCTGTATAAAATTGCTAGTTATAAAGACAGTTAAACTATTCAGGACCATTTGTTATTCGTAGTGAATTAGAAGATTCTGCTACCCACATAGAAGGATGAAAATTTGCATATTCTGATACGTATTTATGCAAAACATGGTTAGAAAAGTGAGTAACGTGTTCAATAACAGGAGTAATGGACATCAATTGTGTAAATCCATCTCCTATTTTAGTCGGTGGTAAAAGAGTTAACACATAATAACATTTTAACTAATTTTCAACTTCCGAGTTTTCTTCTTTGAATTTTTCATGCAAAAAATATTGTATTTTACGGTATAAACTTTGACCTAAATGAAAAAATCAACATACGATTTTACATTTTGAAAATATATTTATCACAGCATTATGTGCAGATTTTTCGAAATCTGCATGGACATTTGTTATATCCAATATTTTATCAGTTAAATGTTTACATAATAATTTGATTTCACTCCGCGTATACTAATATATTTCTATAAGTTTATTAATAAAAGTTATCAATAAATTATAGGAACGTAAAAATCATTTACAAACACATGAATCGCAAACAGCTGAAGAAAAATGTAGTATTAGTGTCGGAATGCAATGTATAAGATTAGGAAATTAGTCCAAACGGGTCCATAAAATTCTGGTCTATACGAGTTGCAAACGTCCCTGGTCCATACGTTTTTCCTCCAAATAAATACATAATATAGATATTGTAATATGAAATCATAAAATAGCGTAGAAAGTTTATAAAGAAACCGTTAGATTAGCCTAACGTATGTTTATTTTTATTTTATTTTGTATCAATGTGACTTTTTACCTTATAGTAGTGTTGGTCGTAAATTTTTCTTGATATCGCAAATTAGGTATCTAATTCTAATATATATATATATATACATAATTATCTCAATTTTATTTTATCCAATTACTACATTATATTATTTTTGAATTGTTAAAGCTTTTAGAACACTGAATTTTATTTTATAAAAAATAGCACTTTTTATAAAATGTGATACCTAATAAATGTCATCGGTTTTAAATAGGCTTCTATGCCTTTTATATAATCCTAATTTATATTAAAACTACGTGATGAAAAAAATTCGTGCGTAACATTTACATAGTAAATTTCAGCCAAAAACATTTAGTCTGTTATTCGTATTATGCAAGAAAAAAAACATGATTGTATCTAAGATGAGAGAAATAATGTACGTAGATGTAAATATTCGATCGCTTCAGTAACAATTGAATCTTAGCAGTATAATCAAAGAGTTATTTCTTTAAAAGTCTAATTTTAAATATTAAAAAAGGGGCGAGATACAAAGGTTATGTGCAATACAGGATACGGGTGTGATGTATAAGAAGGGTGATTTATATAATATAGGTAAATTATTTTTAAACATTTGAAATCAGATTACTTAAGTTGGTTACTTTTTACATCTTAGTAAGAAAAAAAAGATAGTTAAAATCAATCTAAAACCATAACCCGTTTACTTTATCAACAGGAAAATTACAGTATTTTACTGAAAATATTATAAGATAAATGAATGATTACACTTGACTTCCATATTCAATAGATAGTATGCTATATAGGATCCATATGCGTTGAAAATTAATTCTTTTTGGTTAATTTTTGTATTTTATACAATTTATCTCTAATGATGTATGTATAATTTTTAAAATCGGATGGGCCTCGCTTTGCTGTACAGTTGGAGGTGGAGTGCACCTCGTTTATAGGATAGGTCATTATTACAATGGATTTGTTAAATTCAAATGCAATGATAGATATCATTGTATACGAATAACGATTCTGAACGGAGTTAATATGTTTGTCTAAAATGTGTATATAAAATAATAAAGTATTTTATATTTAAATTGAATTATAATGCAATTTCGTAAAAATTTAAATTTCAAACAGTCATAAAATTTTTTAGATAATTAAAAAAAAAACTTACAGAAATCGAAAATTTAAATTGTCTATAAATAAGTCAAACTATGTCAAAATACTTTGAAAACTTAAGTATGTATAGAAAATGCCAATATAAAGATTTGGTGAAAATTTCAAGTTGTTACGGTTTTTTGTTTTTGAGTTAGAGCAAATTTTAAAAACCGATATGATTTGTCAGTCTAGAATTTTATATATTATATTATATTTTACATGTAATTTTATGTCAATATTCGCTGTTCAAATGCTCATAAAAAAAATTGTGCCTATGGATTTCAATAATTTTTGAATGACAATAATAACTACTTCTGTGGAATCTTCTATTAAATTTTCAAGTATTTTGTATTTGTCAATTTTTTTTATCACCGATAATAAAAAAAAAATGTAAAAAAATCGAATATTTTAAATGCCTATAAGTGGCTTAAAAATCAATATAATATTTTGGAAAAAAAAATATGACATAAAGGAAATGCCTATCTTAACATCTGGTAAAAATTTCATATTTCTGCGACTCATACTTTTTGAATTATAACAAATATTTAAAATCGTTTGAGGATAAATTGCTATTTTATGCAATTTCGTAAAAATTTAAATTTCAAACAGTCATAAAATTTTTTCTTCTAAGTCCGGTAGAAATTTTTTTAAAGATTTTTGAAGAGTAGCTTATAGATATCTTAGTGTTAAAGTTTTGAACCTTAGTTATAAACAGAAAAAATTTTATGAATTTTTATCTACAAAATAACTTGCAAATTATCGTGATTTTGACACATTTTATACAAATTTGAGCTTTATGGGCTTATAAAAAAAATTTTAGTGAAACGATCTCCGATATTTTTTAGTTACGATAAGTTCAACTTATTATAAATCTTGTATTAAATTTTCAAGAGTTTTCGGCCAGCCAATTAAATTTCATAGATGTTTAAAAAAAAAATTTTTACAAAAATCAAAAATCTAATTTGTCCATAAATTAGTCAAAATATGTCAAAATACTTTGAAAATATAACCACGTATAGAAAATGTCAATGTAAAGATTTAGTGAAAATTTCAAGTTGTTACGATTTTTTGTTTTTGAGTTAGAGCATTTAAAAAAAATGTATTTTATAAAAACGTGATTTTGCGTAAAATTTCCCGTTTTTTTGTAATTTTTTATCGTTTTCTTCGATTTTTTTAAAAAATATTAAAAAAGTTGTATTTTTGACTTGCCCAAGTACCATCTACATTTACTTTTCTTTCAGAAAAATTGCTGTTTAAGTAAGTCGAAGCATTTTTACTGCCAAAAAAGGTGTCGTCAGACACAAAAAAAAAAAATAAATAAACACACATCATTGTAAAATCAGTAGATTCCATCACTCCGTTCAGAATCTAAAATAAGTAGTTTTCATAATACTATATTTCTCTAGAAAAATTGATCTAATTTTTTCGAGTACTAAAAATTCTAAAAACACTAAAAATACTAAAAACAATTCCCAAAGGTATCATCGTGATCAGTATTATGATTTCCAGGTTCAGTACAACACAATATTAGAACAGTGGACTGCGGGTATGGATTACTAAACTATGTAATATATAAACTTGTGGGTATTTTTATATGAAATCTACACCCACTGCGCAATGACGGAAACCTTATTTTTCCGCTTCGTTTGTTCTAAACATCTCTGACCCTCGTCACTTAATGCAATGTAAGTAGTTTTTCGCGAAGTCAATTCACAGTGATCGAAAATCAATAGCCGCAATTAAATTGGAAAAACAAAATTTCGACTAACCGTGGACTTGTGTGTGTGTACACCCATATACTTATTTGATCAGTTCGATAAATCCTAAAGGACTTGATTGAACTATAGACAATTTTGGTTGACAGAAACGGATTTACAGTGAAAGTCCGATTTAAATCCGTTAATACCTACAACTGAAATAATGCAGTATAAGATAATCGATTCATAATCGACTTTATTTTTTTAAAAACGTAATATTAATAGACAGATGCAGCTCATACATAAATCAATTATTTCTTCAATTTTACATCTTAGTATGGTAATTTTTGCTTTTATTATGGAAAGAACTAGATTCATACTACTTTTATGTTTACAATTTTAAAGTATTAACTGGATTGTTCCCAGAGCAGGTCTATACTATATTATGCTATACATCTACTTTTTCTAACTTGATGGTCGCATAACATTTTATGGGCCATTACAACGCTATAATATGCAATATGACTTAAAACTATTTTGATATAGATATTTCATAATAATATTCCGAAATCAAGCCAACACCTAGAATTGTACCATTCGTTACTATGGTAAACAAATATAATTAACATTTTGCGCAAATACTCTATTTGTTGAAAAATAATAATAAAAATGATTTTTTAGAACAATGTAAATACACATTATTGTCTTTGTTTTATAATATTTCTATGTCGACTGAATTCCGCAGTCACAAAATATGTCCATGTATCAATGTACTTGTATGCATTGTATATACCCAAGGACTATAATAATATTATACTCGTAATTCGTGGACTCGTGGTAAATACTTTCAAACTTTGCTATTTTCATTTTAGGTCTGTTAACCAATTGTTATAACATGTTCAACATAAAACAGTACACCAATATTATAACAGCTGCTTCATTGAATCCACTGAAAAATATACTGACGTTTGTACAATTATTAATATTGATTTTGATGGTCATGAGATTTATCCACATTATTGAATTTTACGAAAAAGTTATAATGCACCTAAATTGTATACACAAAGCGTCGTTCTACAAATGTATAAGACGTTGACGAATACAGCCGGATATAAAAATATTATATTGACGCAGTAAACTTGTTCCTAAATCTTTTTTTCTACTTTCTTATAAAATGTAAAACATGGTATGCCAATGCCACTAGTTATTCTTACGATTGATTAAAAATCAATATTTTACGAGCTAATGTATGATGTACATGTAATAAGTATCTACAATGTAGATTCTACATATTTCATAGATACATATTAAATATTAATACATGTACATTTCTGAAAAACACCAATGGGGTTTTGGTAATTTTTGTACGTGCAATTATAATTGAGATTACAAACATAATAAATTGTACCCTCGGTATAAAATAAAAAGTTTAACCAAAAATTAAATGAATAATTGAATAACTAAATACAAATTGCAAAATTCAACATCATGACGTAAATACGGATCGTGAGGGGAACGTTGCAGGCACAGAAAAAGTCCGTTCACCCTTGCTCTGCGGTCGTCGTATTATAAACCTGGTTTTTAATTTTTTTTTTTTTTTTTTTTTTTCCAGTAACGGACATCTTTGGTTCCCTTACAATTATATTTATCGACTATAATTGACTATGGTTGGTATTGACTATTAACACGGAATCGAGTGAAGCATGAAGTACAAGCATTATACAACGGACCACGGACACTAATAATAATCTCACCAACCGCCAAGACAGAATACGTACAACGGAAATATGGACAATTGGCCAACAACCGAGATATCTTTGATATATATACGAATTGATTGTGACTGTCGGTCGATTGTCCCTGCTGGACAATTTTGGTCGTCGGTCGAATGTCGATTGACCCAGATCCCGAACAGCGCGACTAGATCGAAGCCAGTGGCGCCGGGTCCATCGTGTTTATGTGGCCGTTGCGCACAAGTAAGCCGAGCGGGGTGAAACGGTCGCGAATGATGCGCAACCATAACGCCCCTAAAATGCTTTGAAATTCATACGTATTATTGATAGCATTGAGCGGGTATAATCAAAATTTTCAATCTCGAGATTTAGGTATAATTGTTACAGCCGTGAAGTTTTCAGGTAAGAAGTCTCGGGTAAAAATAATCTAGCGAATGGATTCTATCAGAACGGCAAAATATGTCTCCTCACATTACTCAATATACAGTATAGTACTATAATGTTCCGAAGGCGGAATACTATTACCGTTGTACAGTTTTCAGTTGGTCAAATGGACTAGCCGCCTGCTGTATAAATATAGAATATGCTTTTCACATTAGGTACCGCGAACTTTTCAAAATAAATTAAATAATAACCCGAGAAAAAAGAACAGGGACTCGCACTGCAGTACAATAGGGGATGGCTGAGTGGACCTCGTTCACAGAATAGGTCATTGTAATGGATGTATTAAATTTGAATGCAACGATAGGTATATCATTGTTTACGAAAAACGATTCTGAACGAAGATGATTTGTCAGTCAAGAATATGTACTATTATTAAATTATAATAACATGTCAATATTCGCTCTTCAAACGCTTATAAAAAATAATTGTGCCCATGTATTTTAATAATTATTGAATGACAGTAAGAAAAACCTCTGTGAAATCTTCTATTAAGTGTTCAAGTATTTGTCAGCGAAATTTTTTTTTATTCAACAATTATAAAAAAAATCGAATATTTAAAATGCCTATAATAGCTTGAAAATTAATAAAATATTTTGAGAATAAAATTATTTAAAGAAAATTGCAATTTCAATAGCTGGTAAAAGTTTCAAGTTTCTGCCACTTATACTTTTTGAATAATAACAAATATTTAAAATCATTTAAGGATAAATCGCTATTTTATACAATTTCGTAAAAATTTCAATTTCAGACGTTCATAAAAATGTTTTCTATAAGTCTAAGCATATAAGTATAAGTATTTTTTATAGTTATTGGAAGAAAAACTTATGGGGATATCTTTGTGTTAAAAATATTTATCCTTAAGCATAAATACCAAAATCTTTATGAATTTTCAACTACAAAATAACTTGCAACTGATCGCGATTATTGTTTATTTCATAAAAATTTGACCTTTAGGTGGCTATAAAAAAATGATGACTAACAATTTTCGATTTTTTTTTAACTGCATTAACTTAACATAACTTATATGAAACCTTGTACTAAACCTTCAAATTTTTTTTATCGATACTCAAAAACAAAAATTACAAAGAAAAATCGAAAGTTTCATTAACATTTTGTTATGAGAACAGTCATGCCGTGCCGTGATGTTAGAAAAAAATGTCAAAAACCACTAGGATGAACATTATTGTTGTGGAAAACGTTCGTTTTGAAAACGGATTTCAATTCGCTAAGACGAACGTACATGATCGACTGGATCATACACCACGCGCATTGTTTATAACTGCAGATTATAATAAGGCCGGCTGCACGCGATGTCAATCGAGCGCAATGGAAAATGGAACGGATACGTCGCAGGGCCCATCACACAGTAATTGTCGATTAAATCCGAAAGCCGTGTCCACAAACACTTGCAGGGACGTACGATTCGGAGTTCAAGTCGAGTAGAATCACTAGAAATTAGAATGGACGATACAAAAAGAGAAGCAATTCTGGCATGAACATAATATCTCGATCTCAAACAGCGTGTTGTATAATAATTACGAATACTCGAAATATATTATATACTACTCCAATAGCCTACAATAATCGTTGCACGTCATTATTTTACATTCCTGTACATAGCACAAACTATTTAAAAAAAAACTCACCTATACCTAGGGCTATGGCTCTATGCAATATAAGCTTTCGTCGAGAGTTGATTTTTTCTTCTGTTCTTTAAGGGAGATATTAAATGCTCACATGAACAATGTGTTTACGTAATGCTGGGTTCGCCTATCAATTTAATTATTATTATTCATTTTTTAGATTTTTGTAAGCTTTATTTGCCTATATGACATTCATTGTACGTAATATTGTATCTCTATTGTATTTGTACTCAATCTACACTATCTGTACTATTGGGCATCGGCCCGTTTTATTCTATTCTATTGAATAAACTATTATTATATTCGTCTGGGCAAGTGCTCATACGTGATGCATAAAAAGTAAATGGGTGTATAAGTTAAGCGACGCGTAGCGATGTTTAAGCTTCATCGATCTCGCGATCTTGGGGACATCAAGTGATAGGATAAGAATAGTATTACAGTCACCAGATAAGTGTATAGGTACGAAAAAAAAATTACGGAATTATGTATATTGGTATAACGCAAGTATAATACATAGTAATATTTAATTGTTGATCAAAAAAAATCTGAGATGCAAAATTCTTCCTACCCGTGTCGCCGAATTCGTATTCTCCGTTATTATTTTTGTAATTATTGTTGTAATTATTCCGTATATTCTGCACGTAAAACTGGTAAGCTATATCGTTATTTCATATTATTTCGTTAAACATTACGTTTTTTGACTTGCTCAGCAAAAACGTGATCTATATTGCAAAGCGAAATAATATTTTATATCAAAACGTTCAAAAACCAAAATAAAAAACAAAAACGATAGCAAAAGTTTCGTGGAAAATCCAACAGAACCTATAACAGTAATTTTTCGGTTCAAGCCGTGTTCGAAAGAAAAAGTAAAAATACATACCTATAGGTAGATAGATGCTGCGTTCGAGGCCTGGCCGCCCTGCCAGGGACGGTGTTTTTACTTTTGGTGTTTTTATCGATTTCAATTAGTTAAGTGATAGATTCTGAGTGAAGCGAGAAATGTATTAGTTTTGATGCGATATATTTTAGGTTATATATATTTTTTTTTCAATCCATACCCGTCCTCTATATTGTGAAAGTAGTCTTCCAGAGTTATACATATAACAACTTTTTGGGTAGGAAATTTCATGAAAAAAAAAAATAGTCCAGATAAGAGCCAGTATAATATTGTTCTCAGAAGTTTAAAATTAAAAACCTCGGTCGAAAAACTACCGTAAAATTACTTTAAAAAAAAAATTAATGGTCAACAAAGTAAGTTTATTTTTGACTATATCAATGATAATATTATATATTACGCATTATTTATTAATAAAACACTTCTAAAACAACTATAATAATATTATGGTACGGCCGTTTGTAAAAAGCGACAATAATAATAATCCCAATAAAAAGAATATGCTAATTTATTATCAATTTTCAATAGTAAATTTACTTTGTATTTAAACAGTATGATCAAAAATAAATAGTAATAATAATTACTATAGTAGTCTATAGCCCTATAGGTAATTAAAAAGTTAAAAACATGATACCTACAACATTAATGAAGAATTATTTTATAAATATAGAAATATAAAATTAGATATATATATATACCTACATACCTAATCAACTTTCTACAGAAATTAAATTAATTGATAATATTAGAATAATATGTAGATGTAAGATATATTTTCATTTATTTATTTATTTTGCTTTTATTTTTTTCGATATAATAGCAAGACAATTAATAGTCTATGAAACAAGAGAGGATAGATAAATTAAATTAAATTAAATTAAATTACATAATAATAAAACAAAATTATCAAATATTGAATATAGGTACCTAAATTTTTTTTCTGATATATATGAGGAAACCAGAGTTGTAGATAAAATTGATAATGAGTGATATGACGGAGGGAGAGCGAGAATTGAGGAGAATTATTGCATCAGGTGAGGTGTAGCCTAAGAAAGAGAGTTGAAAAGTAATGAATCGTGGAAATGACTGATGAGAAAGAGAAGGACAAGAGAAAATAATGTGATGAAGTTACACATACGGCTTCGTGGTTGTGGAGGGTGCAAAACTGCAAAGGGGAAAGGAATAAAGTGAAAGGAGAAATGAATGAGAAGGGAGAAAACCGTGTCTATTGTCAAAAGTAGAGATGTGAAAAAAAAAACGATTGTGGATCGGGGTAAGTCCAAATCCCGGAACCAAGGAGAGTTGGGGATAGAAGTGGACTGTGGAGCTATCTCCAGAGTCCACTGGCATAGATCTATATCTATGCCAGGAGACGAAGTTAGGGGAAAAGAAGGTAATATTCGATGACTTGTTTCATTAGTTCTATTATAATTATTGATTAGTATTATTAAATTATTTAACATTTATATGCACAACTAGGTATGTGTAAAGTATAGGTACCTATATAATAATGTAAATTAATGTAATAAATATTTGTATACTATAGATTCCCTACTCCAAAAGCAATTTTTGCTTATTAGGAGTGTAGGTATCGACACTAAATTATAAATTGTATTCAAATATTATGCAATGTTATAAAGTTAAATTATCAATGAATAGAAAAATGAAAATTAGAAAATTGCCACGTGCGAATAAGAGCATTAACGCGATGCCACTACTAATATGATAATACATTATGGGATGTTAGAATTTATTTATTTATATCGTATTTATCATATTATTTATGCGTTTATTTGTAATAATATCAATATTTTATTAGTCGAATTAGGTAGTATTTGCAAAACGTATATAACTGCGTTTATCGAGAAAACCAACACTGGCTTATGTATAGAACAATGGACTTTTTTCCCCCAGTAGTTGAAAACGATTGTTTTTTTTTTCCATACAGACTACAAAAGCATCGCTTAATATTTTTATGGTCAGGCGTAGCGTTCCGTTTTACTGTAATAATATTATCGAACAAATAACAAAAGACAAGTATCTATATTTTATAATATAAAGTTATAATATACCTACCACGGGTCGTTCCGCAGTGTGTGACCCCTTCGGTTCCAGAACAAAATACATATCTCCAGAAAATTATATCGGAAATGAATATATCTCCGGTAAAAATGATTACCGTAAAAAGCGTATCAAAGAAAAATATCTAATTACGATTCAATTTTAATATAATCAAAAATAAAAACACCAATACTTAAAATTTTAAGTTATGAGCAATATTTTAATATCACTGTCATACTCTTATACAGTATTTATTTTTTTAAAATCCATTTGTTATAAACATCATTTTTCCTCCTTTTTCGGCTTACTTAAGTCGACAAACATTGTTGCATTTTTAATATTTTTACCTAAAAATAAGTAAACTAATTATTATATTATCTAATCTTAGTGTTTATTATAATTTAAAAACATTCATATTATGATACACTTACACTAGTACATTATCATGCACTTACCTCTTGTAATGACTATTCTGTTTGTTTAAATATAATACATGACGTGCAATTAAAATGTTTGACTATAATGTTAAAATTGTAATAATTATTGTATAAAATTATTGTATCTTTTACAAAATAACAAATAAATAAATTAACTCAATATATTTTAAAAACTTAAATTTTCAAAATATTGCTTTTCAATTTAAGACACTCTTAGCGAATTTTACTATAGATAGGTATTTTATGTAGAATATATTTATTCCTAGATATGTGTTTTACCAGAGATGTTTAGTCCGGAATTATGTTGACCGGTCACTGCAACCTACAATCAATGACTTATGCTGTATAATATTTTTATCAAAAATTAAGTTATAAGTATTTTGTATGCCACATAGGTAAAGTGGTCAGTCCTGCAGCTTGTTTAGAAAATGGTCATATAATTTGTACAACATTTAAACAGTATTTGTGGAACAATACTTAAAATTATAATAAACAATACATTGAACCATTTAAATAAAACAATTGTATCCTGTGTTGCTACCCAAGTACGTAGTAAAATGTATTCAAAATCGATTTTTGTGGTTAGATAATATAATATTATTTTCATTTAATTCATAATTGATATCACAAATGATAACTAATATTATAAATATCCAATATCCGAGTTAGACCAATTATTATAAATTTCTGTGAGTAAATGTCAGAATGATTTGATTCCAATCTTAACAAGTAATGATATAGTTTTTATTTATTTATCAAAATAAATCATTTATTATAGTTATTATTTAAGTTTTTCAAAAATAAAATATACATTTATATTTATATTGAAAAAAAAAAAAAAAAAAAAACATAGAATTATTTTTTTCAAAAAAATGCAAAGAAACAACATAACAACTTTGTAATGTAGTATCAAACCAATGATTACTAATTTGATTGCACAAAAATCAATTGAGCTAAATATTTACAAAATAAGAGAAAAACTAAATAATACAGTGCAACTAAAATCACTATAAAAAGTGAATACATTTTAAAAGCATGCAAAATATGACATCACAATAAAATAAACATAAATTACACAGTAAAAATAATAATGGTGATAGTTATAAAAATAAAATCATAAATGAAGAAAATCGAAAAAGGTAATCAATTATTTAAAAATTAAAATGAGTAAATAGATCAAAAGAGATACCTAATACAATATTGATTTTTGTATTCAATCATATAAAAATCAATGTATAATTATTGTGCTAATTAAAACAGTAATCAAAAAGTAAACCATAAAATGAGATCATTATTTTAGATCGCCCCACGAAGTACCACTTCTCAGTTTGACAGGCAGAGGTAAACACAAATTAACTGCAGACTCCATTGTTTTAACAATTATTAAACATGCTTCATCAAAAACTGAATTTGCCACCTGAAAAATCATACAATTATCCAATTATTTAAATAATTCAATAATGAAAAATTATTTTTATAGAATACAAAATAAAATGATCAAAAGTTTTAATACTTCAAAAATTAGTTCATCGTGCAAATGCATAACTAAATGAATACATGGGTTAAGTAAACTTTGGTTAACAGCTTTATCAACTTTAATCATAGCCATTTTTGTAACATCCGCAGCACTTCCTTGGATAATTGTATTGATTGCTTGCCGTTCTGCTTGAGCTAAAAAAAAGTATTAAAATTAAAATTAAATAAATAACTAAATAATTCATTTTGATAAATACTATATTTTATAATATAGATCAGTTATTGGACCTCTTATAGACATAACTTATAAAGCTAAACCAATAAGAACTTACATTTAATTTTTGGTACATCACTATTAATATCTGGTAAATGTCTGATTCGTCCACTCAGAGTCTTCACCAGACCCATTGCCTTACACTGTGACAAACATTCATTAAAATACTTGTTAACACCAGGAAATGTACTTTTGAATTCCGATTGCAGTTTATGTGCTTCGTCTTCAGTAATATTCAATGTTTCACTCAAAGTTACTGCACCCATGCCATACAATATACCATAACAAACTTGCTTGGTTTTTTGTCTGACTTCATCACACACCTAAATAAATGAAACCAAGATAAATTTTCACGTGTATTCTTTTTTATTGTAAATTATTAATTTTGAAATGCACCAACCTCAGTTTCTGGTATTTGATGCCATTTAGATGATAAGTTTACGAAAACATCACCAGGTGATGTAAGGGCAGACAACAAATTAGAATCTTTAGACAAATGTGCAAGTACACGTAATTCAATTTGACAAAAGTCTATGGATATTAATGTGTGACCTATAACATAAATATTTCAAAACAAATTTACGTATTATAAAACCTATATTACATAATATAACTTATTAACAATATCTATTTAATATTTCTATTTATTTAATTATTTTTGAAAATTAAATTCATAAACTTTCATAAATCCTAATATGTAAATGTTGTAATGGAAAGATCTGATCAATTATAAAACAAATGTAGTGCAAAAGTTTCAGCAGAACTTTGTGTTACCATGTAAACTTACATAAAAACGTTAAACAAAAGAGTAATGTATTAAAATAAATATACAAAATGACAGCTCAAAGCATTTCATATTTATAACAATGATTTACTATTTAGAATTTAACTGAGTAGTAGCCTACACAAATCATTTCAATGGGGAGGGTTTACACTTAAAAATTATATATATAGATTGCATATATAGACATTTTCTAACCATTTTTATATAACTATTATATTTATAGTAAAAAATATACCGGGGGGATTTGAACATCCCCCTACTAACTATGTGAACGCTATAATAGCTGAGCATATTAAATGATGAGAATAATTTTGAATTAAAGAAGAGATGGAAAACTTTTAATGGATCCCATTGCCTTATTAAGTTTTAAGATTTTTAGACAAATTAACAATCCACCAAATCTACATAGAATATTTTAAATAATCTTCATATTTTATATTATACAGTCAAGTTGCGATAACTCGAAGTTGAAGGGGAAGTTAACAAGACTTATAATACATTAAGTGTTATAAGAATTTCTAGGAAGATAAAAAAAATTGAGTTGTCAAGTTCTTTGAGTTATAGAATAATTTTATTTTGCCATTGATCAATTTTATATTCAAAGAACAAGAATAGAAAAATTGAATAAAAATAGATTTTCAATAATATGTAAGTTTATTTAATTAAAAATCCATTTATAAAAATCAACTAATTTTTTTTTTAAATAAATTAAATGCTTACATACAATTTGATTATTTTTAAAATGTGATCATTCAAATAATAATATAAATAAAACTGACCTGGCTTAGATACAAATGCTGATCGAATACTAAATATTTCATCTTCAAGAACATAGTCTTTGGGTACATTTTGTAAATTGGGTTCATGCATACTAATTCGACCAGTCATAGAATATGTATTACTGTCACAATAAACACGATCAGTTTTTGTGGCCAAAAAGGTATTAATATGCTATAAAATTTAAAAAATGTTAATATAAGTGCATAAATAACCACGATTCTTCTAGCTGAAAATTATACTACTCACATTATTTCTAAGACAGCTTAGTTTTCGCCAGTTTTTTACTAACACAACCAAAGGATGTGAAGTACTATCTGTCAAGTTTAATTTTTTTTTTACCTAGGCAATAAAATTAAAACAATGAAATATATAATTTAAAGCACTAAATAACTTATAATTAACACATACTTTGGCCCATTCTAAAGTGGATTGCATATTAAATTTGATTCCTGATAGTTCAAATCCTTGTTTAGAAATGTCTTCTAATAGTTTATTTACTGTACCATTTAACTCTGCCAAATACTCTTTGTTCAGACCAAAACCATAAAGTTCCATTTTTGCCAAAATTATTTGTATAGGCATCTCTATATCTAATATTGCAATTGTTATTATTATTATTATTATTATGCAGCTATTAATTGTAATTAATTGTACCTTTAAACGTTTTATAAATATATATCTGTTTGAGTTGATGTCTTAATGTAAACATTAATTTTTGCGTGATGAATGCATTAAAAACTGAGCTTGTTTTTTGAATATTACCTTGGTAGTTTAAATGCCATTGAATCTAAATCATTATATATTATTGTTAAAAAAATAATACAAATATACTACAGCTAAGCTGTTAAGCATGCATTATATAGGATTAACAAATGTAACAAATTACCAAGTTTTCCAATGAATTTTTCTGTTGACCATTTATTAGCCAATCAGCTACAAAAGGATCTCTGAATTTACAAAGAGGCTTAATATTGCAACATTGAGAAATAATTTTGTAGCTTGATTTTGCATCAATGATGTTAACAGTTAAATTTTTATTGTATAACAACTTTTTCAATAGACTAACAGCAGACGGACCTAAAACCAAAAATCAATTTTAAATCGGATTATAACATAATACTCGAGTACAAAGTAAATATACCAATTTTATCAATATCTATATAATGTACAACAGCTTGCTTGTACCAAGTAATTGCAAAACCTTTTAATACTTGGTCATCAAATTTTAATAAATTTGTTCTGCAACTATTTTCTAGACTGCGTCTCACAATTCTGGCTCCAATTTTTTGTTCAGTATTAATTACTTTACATACATTTAAAGATAGTGATAATTCTTTTCTACGTTTAATATCGGGAAAGTGTTCTTGTGAAAACAAATTTGTACTTTCCACTAATTTAGTTTTATATGCCCATGTATTACATTTTATTGAATTGGCATTTGAATCTGGTTTGAGAGGTGAATCTCTAAAATAATAAACATACATACATTTAAAGACTAATGAGAACTACAAAAATGTAAAAATAGCATACTTGCGAGGAGATGGACCACTAGATGTGGTATCTTGAGACCCAGCAATCATATCTTCAGAGTCTGATATAATTAAGTCATTACATATGTCATTGACGATATTACACTTCTTGGGAGATATTATTGTATTTGACATTGAATTAAAAGTATTTTGAAATGCCAGTTGCATTACACTATCACTTATTCCCGCAGATATTGCATTCATGTTTACAATTGACTTATCATTACTATTTAACAATTGCTCAAGTTGTGTATCAATCCTTATCGAATCTGGAAACATTGTGCTTTCAAATAAATCATAACTTGCAATAGTTTTACTTGTTGAAGGCTCCATTTTTTGATATTTAGGCTGAGGTTCTAAAAATGTAACACCTAAATCATCTTTTTCAGTTTGAGAGTCTTCTTCTCTTTTCCGTTTCTTAGAGCCAATATCTCTTTGAGACATCTCTAAAATACTTTCACCTCCAATATTGCAATCCCATTTTTCTTCTGGTTCTTTTGGTGTATTAATATTGGCCAACTCAGTTAGAAATGAATTAGTAATTGATTTGTTACTAAAGCTATCTGGATTACTTTGTTGACAAACATTTACAGTAATACTAAATTTAGATTTTTCAAATGACCCTTCAAAAAGATCTAAGCTTTCTCGCTTATAATTTTTACATTGAACTTCTACCTGTTCAATTTCAGCAAATTCAGACTCTGCAAATAACTCCATACTATTTCTTTTTGATAAATTTGATGAATTATGAACAGAAATATTAACCAAAGATTTCATCGATTTGTTACTGTCTTGACTAGTTTCAATTACAGTAATATCTCTAGATGTCGTAGGACCTATTTTTACCGAATCTACAGTTGTATCTAAATCATTTTCATCAATGTTACAATCAACCCAACTTGCAGACTTAAGACCAAGTTCTCTCTATATAAAAAGAATAACATTAAAAATATAATTTGCATTATATTTATTATTAATATAATATTATCTACAATTTTTGATTCAGAAATGGTATTGATTATTGATTTAATAGGCAATCAACAAATTTAACAAAACAATTAATTCTATCAAAATAATAGCGAATAGGTACACATTCGGTCGTATTCTTTCAATAATTTAACTGTTAATAGTACAACTGCTTTATAATATATATATATGACCAACATTTATCTTACTTTCAAAAGATGTCTAGCTTCATTTATAATGTATATAGCAGCTTCTTTTTCATTAAGAGCAAATCGTCCAGCCAACCAAATGTTCTTTCGATTTTCTTCATTATTAGTATCGTTATTGTTTACATTACTGAAAAATGTTTGTAATTTTAAATTTGTTAACTTATAGTAATTATAGATGACCAATATGTGGTAAAATATATTACCTTTGGTATGGAATTGCTTTAGCTAAGGTGCGCTGGACTAATCGTATATCAGCTAATGCTAGTTCAGGAATGTTGTGTATCCCAGCATTATACAATGTTCGTGCAGTAATTGAATTCAAACAGTCTAAATGTAATAATTCAACAAGTTGTCTTTGAACACCAAACTGTAATCTCTCTGAAAACTGTGATATTAACAGTTCCAATGATGACCAACCAAGTCTTTTACAAAATTGTGTCACCATTCCTAAAATTATGATGCACAAAAACTATAAAAAGAAAACCCGTATTCAAGTAACATGATGTAACAAAACCGTACCTGCAAATGTAGATGATGATTGTTGAAGACTTTGCAGAAGACCTTTAGATGTACCATATTTGACAACTACAGTGTTAATAGGAACTTCATTTATTAAATCATGTAACAAAAGTGACGTATAAAATCTTCTATGAATAGCTAACTTGTGCTTCTAAAATACCAAAACACCGAATTATAAACATTCGAATACAGAAAATATAATAAATTCAGAATCAAAAATAATTTATACTATACTAAATATATATATTAATTCTTGAATAATATTTCTAAGCTATTTAAGTTGTAAGGATGGCCAAACATTTTCAATTTGACAAGTTGTAAGAGGTGATTTGTGAAAAAAAAATATTTGTTTAAGATATTTGATTTATTTAGTCTATTAGTTAGCAAATTATTTAATAATCTATTTACAGTTATATAAAAATGTAACAAAAAAGTGTTATTAAAACAAAATATAACATTCTAAAATCATAAATCTTCAGACAATAAAATTTTTCTATGATCTGCAAACAGTTAAAGTTATTTCACAATTATCATAGCCCCAATGAATTAACATTAAATGCATGTTTGATGTTCTACAAATATAAAACATTAAAATTAAATCAATAATAATATTAATTTATATTAATTTATTAATGAAAAAATATATATAAACACGAGTCAATAAATGATAAACTAAAAAACTTACATCAGAAGACGTACTAAAAGTCGTACCAGTCATAGCTTTAACAATGAATCCTTCTTCAATGCCAATCATGTCACCAACTTTACGCATAGAATGTGGAAGCTTTTCCCATATATTTAGAACTCTAAACCAATCTAAATGCCCAATCTGTTCACTAACTGAATATGGTGTAATCTAAAATACAATAAAACAATATTGTTACTAACCAACAAATAAAATATTTGCAATTAATTTGTCTTACTAAATAAAGTAAATGTAGTTCAGAGTCAAGGACAAAATTTTGTCTAGCTTTATCTAGTTCTTTGATCAATTTAAGACCAATTTCTGGTGTAACTGATGCTGCAAGACAAGCTTGACCCAGATTAGTTGGAGCTAATTTATTGTCATTTTCTCGTACAAATTGATGTTCAATTAACAATTGGAGACATTGATGAACTGGATTTTTATTAACTATTGAATTGTTGCATATGCATTAGTTGTAAATTCATTAATGTGAATTTATTAAAAATATACTTACAGTTCTCATTAGTTGACATAAAAAGAAACGTACATTTAATATATTCAAAAGCTTCTTCTGTAGTGCAAACAACACAACCAGCAACTACTTCCAACAATGCTCGCTTAAGACAATTAGTAAAATGTCCAATCCCTAAACAACTTTTAATTAATGGAAGACTTTGAGTAGCAACTTCTTCGCCTATTTTTCTTTCATTTTCATTACACATTAAATAACTTTCCCCTATAACAAAAAAAAAAAAAAAATGTACATTTTATTAAAATATCGTAAATTTAAAAATAACAAATCAAAATATATAGACAAACCAGCAGTATCCACGCCCATCCGACCAGCACGTCCAATCATCTGTCGATACTGAAGAATATCAATAGGAAATCCATGACAATGTGGTGATCTTACAATAACTCTTCGTGCAGGTAAATTTACACCAGAAGATAAAGTTGATGTCGCCACTAATACTCGTATGGTATTTTGTTTGAATCCACCTTCGATTATGTCCCTTTCATCCATTGTGAGACCTAAAAAAGAATGAATGAGAACATTTATAATAATTTACTTAAACTATCAAGATAAATATCTAATACTTAACTAATCATAGCTTCATAAAAGTTCACATAAAATGAAGGAATCTTAGCATATATATTATATTATAAATTCGATAGTCTTATTAAACTACAATATTTTATTGAAAATTATCCTTTTTTTTTTACAAAAATCTTGAATTTCAAGAATCCATCACATTATAAGTATATATTACAGTTAAAAAGTTGAATCTGTTTACGAAATAACTAAAACGTGTAGATAATGAATATAGTTTATACTTTAACTAGTTATTTTATACATTCTTGTATTCCTATGTAATAGTTTTACCGTTAAACATATTCAGCAGTGTAATTGGTCTGCAGTCTCCACACTATTATTTTGAATATTAATAAATATAATTTATAATGAATTTAATGAATTTGAATGAATTACAGTTAATGATAAAAAAAGTTATATATTAGTGTTAAAAATCATTCATTAAAACCAAATAGTGTGATTATAACAAGAGAAAAATATACAAATTTAATAATAAACATTAAAAAAATGAAAATAAAAACTGTGTGTTTACAAAAAATAGAAGTATTATAGTACAATTATAAATGCCACAATAGTCTTGCATGTACAAATAAATAATGTAACTATAATTAATTAAGTTTAAAATAAGTAAAATATTATAATACATTTTTGATCTAATTGTATTCTATGATTTAATGGAAATCAAACTAAAATTGTATATAACTAGTTATAAAGTATTAGGTATTAAAGTTTTAAATATAATTTTCATGTATTATCAATACATAAACTAAAATTTACAGGTAAATCATGAGCTACCTAGTTTTTTCATAATAAAATGGAATTCAACACTTTAACTGTTACATATACATAATATTTCTAACTTGAATACAATAAGAATGTATTACACTATTTCAAGATAAAATAAGAAAAACCACCTGCATGATGAAAAGCAACACCAAATGATATGGTTTTGCTTAAATCAGTTTCAAGGCCAACAGGACATCTTCGAAGTTGCTCCAATACATCTCCTAAACTCTCACCCTTCAATTGATTTCGTAATTCTATTCCAATTTTTGATTTTACATCACCACCTATAATCAACACAAATTATACTCAGAATTATAAACTTTATATTGCACCTGTAATATTGAAAAAACTATAATTACCTAACCGTTTAATTTCAGATGCAATTTCTAGGGCTAAAGATTCACACCATTTTTTTGTAAAACAAAATATTAATATTGAATAACCCTGAAGAATAGTTTCAATACACAAATGTGCTACATCATCTGGATCATTCTAAAATCAGGATTATGATTATATTAATTATATTAACTATTAACAATGTTTGTTTATTACTTTAAATGCAATACTAGGTTTAATAGTATGACTCAGAGTAAGATTACTCGCATTGTAAACATTTTTACCAATTTTTAAGTATTCTTTTAAAGGCACTGGGCGAAAATCAGTCTGATATAGAGAAGCATCTAACCATTTTGCAAGAATTTCTAAATTTGGCAATGTTGCAGACATACCAACAATTTGGATTGATAAATTACTTCTTCTAAAAACAAACATAAAAAAAAAAGTAAATAAAAAACCATACACAACATGATAACAGTAATACTAACATCTTAGACATGTATTTGATTTTCGTTAAAAGTAGTTCAAGCAAATACCCTCTATTTGAATCACCTAACATATGTAATTCATCTACAATTACACAACCAATATCTTGTAGACCATCATCTTCCATCAACCTAAAATCAATTGTATTATTATTATATTTATTAAATTGAACTTTTAAGATGAATTTTTTAATATTACCGATTTATAATTCCATTAGCTTTTTCAATAGTAGCAATAGCAACATTTATGGACCGTAATCCACCAATTGGTGTATAACTGCCCATAAATCCTGCAACTCTTTTATTTGTGCCTTCGAATAACTCCTACATTAATACATGATTTATTATGATTTAAAAACAACTTAAGAAATAGTTAAAAAAATATTTATATAAGTATACAATTTACCTGAAAATAAAGCATTTTCTCTCTAACAACAGACACAAATGGAAGAATTATTAATACTTTTTTATCTCTTTCTAATACTGTTTGCATTGTAAGTATTTCGGCGACCATAGTCTTACCTAAAGAACAAAAATTAACAACACATTTCAATATAATATTTCAAAACTATTAAAATTTGGATAGCTCCACCTAACAAGAACCACTAAAAACATTATCATTAGATAAAATAACTAACATATTCACCAGATAAATTTTTTGAGAACTTACTATGACGCTGACTAATTTCAAAAATAATTTTTATAATTCTATTTTTACACATAATATATTCTCTTATATCAAACAGAAATGTTAAATAAATTTTTAGTGATAATTAAAAACTAAATTAAAATTAGTAGATAAAAATAAAGTAATGGGTGAATACTGAATGTGTTAAATCAGGAACACACTTAACACGTATCTAATTAGTAAAATTTTTAACCGGCTGATGTAGGTGCTGAGTACACAAGATTGCGTCCGTCCAACACGCCTTCGCTGGTTAGACATTCCACTTGCCAGGGAAACA
This sequence comes from Chaitophorus viminalis, assembly GCA_025469195.1. NCBI lineage: Eukaryota > Metazoa > Arthropoda > Insecta > Hemiptera > Aphididae > Chaitophorus > Chaitophorus viminalis. Next base: position 563,227 of record JAIPRK010000027.1, on the reverse strand, counting down.
TGGACAAGACTCCTCGTTTCTTGTAGTTCTGAAAAACGTGAAACATCGTGAATAATGTCGTCGAAGAGCATACAAAATTATGTATAACATATTTACAGCGACAATTTGCGGAGGCAAACCCCACGAGTCGAGACTGCACAGATCGTCACCCATTTTCGGCAGTTGAAGTGCTGGAAAATCGCAACCGTTGTCAGCACAACGCGATCATTTTGAAAACGGAGTTTAGCCACGTCAACCGCAGTTGAAGCGACGGAACGGTCCGCTGGGAATTAAACCACGACATATTGACCGTTACGCATGTAGACCGGACTCGGTAACGGGTGTCGACATTTTTTGTAGTAAAATTTCAATTAACAAGAAAACAAACGACGGTAGAAGGTGGAAACGATTACGAAAAAGGAATCAACGAAAATTTTCTCTGAAAATTCATGTGTCGAGTAATCGACTTCAGCAACAACTATTAAGTCATCATTGTTCCTTAGTGACTTGATCACATTATTTACACATTATTTAGAGTTTACTAATTCATAGTCATCGCTCAACAACAGGCGAGAATGCGAATTGCGAGTTGACATAGGGCGAAGTGCGAAGGCCTAACGTTATTCTGTGGCCTAACTGTTAACAACTGATAACGCTCGATAACGGTTGTCGGTAGGTGGACGAGAGGGACGATTTGGCGGGATTATTATAGTTGGTTTCGTAGTGACGTAGCCATGAAATCGCGAGATACCCGGATTGGCATCGTACAGCCGTATGGGTCGTCAGACGCCGAGCATATTGTCCGTGCCCCGTCTTTATTTCTTCTACGATGAATCGCCGTGACCCGCCCCTTACGTACCATACCGTCTTTCCTATGTAGTATGACATATTATTATAATGGTATAATTTTAAAATATTTAAAATAATAATATAATCATTCAGTACACTTTATATAGAAAAAAAAAATCAAGAATAATAAATTATAAATTATAAACCATATTATTTTATCAATAATAATGATTGTATTTGATACTCTACAGCACGAGCATAACGTCACATCTTGTAAAACAATTTCCCAACCTAATAATTTATTCTCTTTTATTTTTGATTGAACATTTTCGTATTTAGTTCAGTACACGGGCTAAGATGCATTTATAAATTGTATATATAAGTTGTTATAACTTAGTCTGTGGTTCAGTATAATACTTGATAAATATTACGATATTTTATAAAAGATTATAATATCTTTAATCGTGATAAATATATTATGATCACGATTATAAAGTTCTTTATAATTGTGATTATGATATATGAGATAATGACTTAATAAACATAATATTTTACATTCAACATCAACATGATATCTAATATATTATAATGAATTAATAAGTAATGAGTTGAGAGTTTGTAAGTAATTACTAATGACTCAGTGGCCCAGGGCTCGGATATTATTGCACGAATAAAGTACATTTTTAACGATTAAATATGCACTTAAAAAAACCACAATAAGCACTATAATTAATACTAAAATAAAATACCAGTACGCGCGCAGGAAGTTAAACTTCTTTTGAATGGTACACGTGATTGAGTGAAAAAGAAAGAAAGGCATGGATAGACTGGGTTAATGAGGATAATAAAGAAAGAAAAGAAATAATGTAAATTATATTTTTTATATATATTTTTTTTTTATGCTAATGATTGATTATCATTTTGCTCGATCGGTATAGTAGTTATGATTGGCATATGATGACTGAAATACGAAACGTACATTTGCGACTGAACATTATCCATATATCGCATAAAAATTGCATTGATTGTTGTGCCTGATTTAGTAGTCGAAAATTCGGGACCAATAATATAATTTATAATACGTTGTTTGTTTTCGGACAGCCAAATAAATTTTATAGATATTTCAAAAAAAAACTTACAAAAATAGAAAATTTAAATTTTCTATAAATAAGTCAAAATATGTCAAAATACTTTGAAAACTTAACCATGTTTAGAAAAAGCCAATATAAAGATTTGGTGAAAATTTCAAGTGTTTGCAGTTTTTCGTTTTTGAGTTAGAGCATTTTAAAAAAATGTGTTTTATCAAAACGTGGTTTTGCGTAAAATTTCCCGTTTTTTCGTAATTTTTTATCGTTTTTTTCGGCGCTTTAAAAAATTATTGAAAAAGTTGCATTTTTGACTCGCCCAAGTACCATCTACATTCACTTTCCTTTTAGAAGAGTTGCTGTTTAAGAAAATCGAAGCATTTTTACTACCAAAAATCGTGTTCTCAGACACAAAAAAAAAAAATATTATTATCATCGTCGTCGTCGAAACCGCTCGGCTGTCACCGACCAACATTATATTTATAATACGTAATATTATTATTATGTCATATTATGTACATAAAGTACTGATACAACTACTGACACAACCCATAGCCGTTTACAAAATACAGCTACGACAACCCGCGGTTGCGCACAATGACATGTCCGTGTTCGCGTTCGTACGGGCGGCCGTTCGCTTTTTTTCCTCACTACCCTGCGTAAAGAAGTATAACTTCAAAAATATGCAACTTAAAATCGTCAACCTTTTTCTTTTATTTTAAATTTTTTATAAATTAATTTTGACATATTTTTAAGTTTTATATTTTTTCAAATTCATTAATATAACTCGATTTGATAAGGTGTGATTTACTTAAAGCATTTTTAAAGCTATCAAATGTACTCTAAAAATATGACCGTAAGACCATCTGACACTAATCCAGTATATTATAATTCATGTCGTTCACGAAAAATCACACAAGGAACACCGAACACATTTAAATAACGGCGTGGAACACTAAAATCCGAGATTCTAAAATAATATTGTAAAATGTGAATATTATAGTTACGTAAATACGATGAATTCAATAATAAATTGCTTTACAATGCATCCGACACGATTTAAAAATAGTCAAATAATTGTCTAAATGTAATTGGCGATAAAAACTGAATATTGTGTTATTATATTATATAAGTACTATTTGAAAATCAATATGTTTGCTTTCGTTTGAATGTATATTTGCATGCAACTGTTTGTTTCAAATAGGAACCTAATTGTTATTTTCCTTTTATATATAAAAAAAAATATGCATGTATATTGTAAATTAGCTCAGAATAAGCAAAATAGCACTAAAAACCATAATTATGCATTAATTAGCTATAAAATCTCGTTTACGAGATCAGGAAAGGGTGACACACACTTGTTTAGTTGTTTTTTACATTGAATGTTCTATAACATTCCAAAAGAATTTACTAGAACTTCCGAAGCCTGCGAGTAATGAGTAATGACTATGATTAGTACGATTATTTTGTTTCATTCTTGTTTAACATGGACATGGCGTGTGGGTCAGTGGTATAACTAGGATTCTTTCAAGGATGGTGTCCGCCAGTAGCGTATAAATACAGTCCCTCAATTTTTTTGCAGAATGTTAATGATCACAAAAGTTTAAATAACTAAGTATATTTTATATTTTATATTTTTCTTATTAAAACCTACCAACCGTAACTAATTTCCGATTACACCACAATAGTGCCTGGCTTTCGATATGATAAAAACGCATAATATCTTTATTTACATTACGAAGTTATTAAATATTTAAGTATAAATACATTTTAAATTACAAAATCTAATCGTATTTTTTCTTTGAGTCAATTGTTTTGTATGTAGTGATATGTATAGTTATTAGTTACCAGGTATTTATTGAAGCCTGGAGGATTTATACTCCGAATAAAATTTGTAAAAAAAATGTGTATACACGAAATAAAGTATTATGTAATTGATATACGGAGATAGATACCTATTTATTTATACGGGCTGGGCCTTTATCTACATTGGCAATTGACATAAGACGCCTTAAAGGTTCATTAACTATATAGTTGGTAATAGAATTCGGGACATGAAAGGAGGCTAAGGAACAAGATGAATGTGAAGGAACTTTAAAACAGATTAGAGAAAGCAAGATAGGTGAATCGATTGTACTGTTTAATAACCCTGTAAGGAATTTAATACTAGTGAATTTAATACGTCGACGCTTAGCCAAAGAAATCAAGCCAAGTTTTGTAGCAACCGGTGTATAGTTATGAGGTGCACAAGGAATTTTCAGTAAAAAGCTAGCAAAGCGTAGGAATTTACGTTGAACACTCTCAAGCTGTCGTGAATTATTAGCAGTATGAGGGTCCCAGATTATAGCCGTCATACTCCAGAATGGAACGCGCTAGTGCACAAAAAAGTGATTTTAGCAATGATTGTTGTCGAAAGTCTTTAGTTGATCGCATGATAAAACCAAGAGTTTTGAAAGCCTTGCAACACATATGTTAAATATGAGTACTTGGGTCAAGATTGTAAATGAGCTTGAAACCTAGGTCCACGATATAGTCGACAGCGCGGGAGACAGAATTACCATTAAGTATGGTAATATAAGAGGAGAGCGGGATCTAGTAAAGGTCATAATTTTGCATTTGTAGGGAAGTTCAGTGTTAAATCCAAGGTATTAAATCAACTAGAGAAGCAATTTAAATCAGATTGTCAAGTTTTTAGCAATATTAATAAATATAATAAATATTGCCTATGCCTATTTAATAAATTCGTTTTCAAAGTAGGTACCTAAT
>JAIPRK010000027.1:534988-556408 GCA_025469195.1 Chaitophorus viminalis | reverse complement strand
GTTTATTAACAATTTTTACAATGGCCTTGTCCCTTGATATTATAAACATTTATATTGCAATGATTAAAAAAAATTGATAATAATATACTTTTTTAAATTATTGATTACCAAGGAATATTATAAAATTGTCTACAACCTTCTTCAAAAAGTAATTCATGAGTCTGTCTTGCTCATATGTTGGTTTCAATAAATTTCTCTATGTGTGGTATATATATTAATTTATTTTATAAGTTAATTCGTGCATGGTTTTTATTTTTTAGTGAAATATAATTTAGTTAAAATATAAGATTTTTTGAAACTAGTTCCTATTTAATAAATATGAAGTAATTATAATTTGTTCTTTCCATATAATTTAAACTTTATTTTGTCCTTGTTGGCTTGCATATGGAAATAATTATACATTGCTGTTTTATCTTAATAAATTCTTAAAGTATAAACATGATGGGATAATGATTTTCTTTTTTTTTTTCTTTTAGGACTAAGTCAAACTTCAAGACTTCATTTATTCCTATACTCATAAAACAGCACTCCATTTCATATTAAGATGGAAGCAAAGACTCCAGCAGTTGGTATTGATTTGGGTACAACCTACTCTTGTGTGGGTGTTTTCCAACACGGCAAAGTAGAGATCATTGCCAATGATCAAGGAAACCGTACAACACCCAGTTATGTTGGTTTCACCGATACTGAACGTCTCATTGGTGATGCAGCTAAAAACCAAGTTGCCATGAACCCCAACAACACAATCTTTGGTAATTCATATTTAATAAGTATTATACATAATTCTTATATACAAATTCTAACATTCTAGATGCCAAGCGATTGATTGGTAGACGTTTTGAAGATACTACTGTTCAAGCTGATATGAAACATTGGCCTTTTGAAGTAGTCAGTGACAGTGGCAAACCTAAGATCAGAATTTCCTACAAAGGAGAAAACAAAATTTTCTCCCCTGAAGAGGTACTAATTTTCAAAATATTTTGAATATATTTGTATTTTATTGAAGCATTTGATCATAGATCCACATTTGGTTGAATTTTGAGGGGGGTTATAATAATCCAATATAAAATGATAATTATAAAAATAACGAATATTTCAATTTGGTTGGGAACTAGGCTCCTACCAATGTCCGTATATGCATATAATATAGACTTGTTTATTATGTATGTTTTTAATATCTCTGTATGCTTATATCAAAACATTAGGTCTCTTTCATATATTAATTATAATATATGTCAAAATTTTAACTTAAATAATTAAATATGAGTAAATACATTTTGTACTAGAGTAATATAATATGTATTATAATGAATAGTCATATTATAACTTTGTATTAAATTCTGTACAAATGTATATACTTCTCAGAAAAGCTAATGGCTGTTGATATAACTAAAGTTCAATTAAACTTAAAAATCATACCTATGTGCAACTGGTATTGCTGTTGAAAGTTATGTAGATGCTTACTAACTTTTGTCATCAATTGTTTAGGTGTCTTCTATGGTTTTAACCAAGATGAAGGAAACTGCTGAAGCCTACTTAGGAAAAACTGTTACTAATGCTGTAATTACTGTTCCTGCTTATTTCAATGATTCCCAACGTCAAGCTACCAAGGATTCTGGTACCATTGCTGGATTGAATGTCATGCGTATCATCAATGAACCTACAGCTGCTGCCATAGCTTATGGTTTAGACAAAAAAACATCTGGAGAGCGTAATGTTCTCATTTTTGATTTGGGTGGTGGTACTTTTGATGTCTCCATTTTAACCATCGAGGACGGAATATTTGAAGTAAAATCTACTGCTGGAGACACTCACTTGGGAGGTGAAGATTTTGACAACCGAATGGTCAATCACTTTGTTCAAGAATTCAAACGCAAGTACAAGAAGGATGTGACTACCAACAAGAGAGCCCTAAGACGTTTGAGAACTGCCTGTGAACGTGCAAAGCGTACTCTTTCTTCATCCACCCAAGCCAGCATTGAAATTGACTCTTTGTTCGAAGGAATTGACTTCTATACCTCGATCACTCGTGCTCGTTTTGAAGAACTGAATGCTGATCTTTTCCGTGGCACCATGGAACCAGTTGAGAAATCTCTACGAGATGCCAAGATTGATAAGTCTGCCATTAATGATATTGTATTGGTTGGAGGTTCAACCCGTATCCCCAAGGTACAGAAATTATTGCAAGATTTCTTCAACGGTAAAGAATTGAACAAATCCATCAATCCTGATGAGGCTGTTGCTTATGGTGCTGCAGTACAAGCAGCTATCTTACACGGAGACAAATCTGAAGAAGTTCAAGACCTTTTGTTGCTTGATGTTACACCTCTGTCATTAGGTATTGAAACTGCTGGTGGTGTTATGACTGCTCTCATTAAGCGTAACACAACCATTCCAACTAAACAAACCCAAACTTTCACCACCTACTCTGATAACCAACCTGGTGTATTGATCCAAGTTTATGAAGGAGAACGTGCCATGACTAAAGACAACAATTTGTTAGGAAAATTCGAGCTAACTGCTATTCCCCCTGCACCACGTGGAGTCCCACAAATTGAGGTTACTTTTGATATTGATGCTAATGGTATATTGAATGTCAGTGCCATTGAAAAGTCTACCAATAAAGAAAACAAGATCACCATCACCAATGACAAGGGACGTTTGAGCAAGGAAGACATTGAACGCATGGTGAACGATGCTGAAAAATACAAGAATGAAGATGAACAACAAAAGAATGTCATTGCTGCCAAGAATGGTTTGGAATCTTACTGCTTCAACATGAAGAGCACAATGGAAGATGAAAAAATTAAAGACAAAATCCCAGAAACTGACAAGACAACAATTATGGATAAAGTCAATGATACTATTAAATGGTTGGATGCCAATCAATTGGCTGACAAAGAAGAATATGAACATAAACAGAAAGAATTGGAAGCCATTTGCAACCCAATCATCACCAAATTGTATGCTGGTGCTGGTGGTGGTATGCCAGGTGGTCCCGGAGGCATGCCTGGATTCCCAGGAGCTGGTGGTCCCGGTGGACCTGCACCAGGTGCTGGTGCTGGAGCTGGTCCCACAATTGAAGAAGTCGATTAAATGTATGAATTTCTTCACATTCCTTGCCGTGGTTAAAACACCAATGGATTATTTGTGTTTTTTTTTACTGTTGCATTTACTTTTCAATATCAATAAATAAACATCCATGATGAATTTTATCTTCTTTTTCTTTGGTACTTAGATATTATTTTGTTTAAAACTTCTGATTTAGCAATACTTATTGCAATAGTTGGTACAAATACTCTAAATGTTGTGATGAATATATTTTTCTTGGAAAGGTGTTCTACATAATTTATACGAGTAAGGTACTGAGTGTCAATTCACATTTTATTTAGTCTAGGAATAACATAAATGATAGAATGTTTCATGTGTCCCATTAATTTTTAAAACCTATTAAGAATATTGTGTTGCTTCAGTTATAAGTCTGGTAGTTCCAGAAATGTTGGACATATTAATCTTTTTGCTGTTCACTTAATTTCAATTGTAAATTCCATCAAACATTCTAAGTGTAATGATTGTGTGATCTTATATATCATATATTTGATATAAACATTTCTTATGGAATTTAAAAGGTTATAATACTAATAATTTTTAAACATACTTATTTTTTTGTGTAGTAGATCAATTTAAGGATTATAAATTTAGGTTCCTCAATTTGGTATAGCTATACTACTATGATTATAACAAATCAAAATTAAATGATTCATATGTACTTAATTTAATTGTTTCCAGCTAACAGATGTAATATATGTACTTCAATCATATAAAGTAATTTTTAAAATTACATGTACAATTTTGACCACTTAAATCAAATTAAAAGAATTTAAATTTGATATATTTAAGTTGATTACTCAATTTTTGTTTCAATTAAATGTCTTATTTCTTTGGGTAAAATTTATTATTTATATGTACATGAAATTAATTTTTAACAATAATAATAAATGCATCTTTGTTGTAGGAATTCATATTTTATATTCAATTTTAAATATTCAAAGCTAAGATTTAGTTATTATTTTTTTAAATTTAATTTAAATTATCTTTTAACATTAAATGACTCAATCTTAAATTTAATTTTTGGCTCCTGAAACCCCTTTTCATTTTCATTTTTTTAGTACTTAAAAAATTTACAATTAAATATCAATTATACATATTATAATAATTTCAAAATATATAGCATAATTGTTTATTCATATTTATGAATAATATTTTTAAACAACACTGATCGACCATTTGTTGGAACCTATCTCTCAATGTCACTCATGCAAGAATTGATTGAAACTCTGATGTTTTGACCTTCTTTATGGTTAGTTCAGTGACAACTGATAAATTAAGTATGTAGGTATCTAAAAGAAAGTTTGTAATAAATAACATTATTACATAAACAAAATTATTGTAATATTAAAATAATTTTATTTTTTTTTTTTATAATCTAATTTATTAAACTGTTTCCTGACTTAAAATTTATATATTCTAATGAATGTTTTTTATGATGTTTCTGTAATTATTGTTGCATGGTTTTGGTAGGTTTTTTTATTTATTAGCTATAAATAATAACTTTTGGATAATCTTGTATTGAATTTTCAAGCCTCAAATATTAAAATTTAAAGCTGTGATAATTTCAAAAATATTTCAGATTTTAGTGATGGTATTCTAATTTTGAACTAAGTTATAACTAAAAAAAATCATATATAAGGAAATTTAGTATTTTTTATAGAATTAAGGAAAGTGAATGAGAAACTTTGAATTGCATTTTCAATACTCAAAATTATTTTATTGAAAATGTATGAAAAAAAAATGTTGGTGCAAACAAAATTTAAAATATTATGAAAACTAGAAATTAGTTAGATATTTCCAGAAAACTTAATCAAAGAAAGTTAAATAATAATGAATTTTAAAAATTTTAGCGTACTTGAAATTATAACAAGATTAATTAAAATAAGTATTGAGTACCTATATAATTAAGTAAAAATAAGTCTTCAAATTTCATAGCAATTATATTTTATCGAAGACCAGAATTATAGAATAAGATAATTTTTCCTATTATGATGTAAAGAATTTGAACACAAAATTATACGTCTCAATTTTTTGCATATTTTCTAATTCAAGGTCTGTTGTCGCATATATTACTGATTTTGTTTTGCAGAATGTTAGGTTCATTAGTAAACAAATCATTTTTTTTTTTTTATGTAAGATAATATTTGTGTACTTCGGGACATGAATAAAGAAGTAAATATTAACTGTTTTATAACTTGGTATCATTAAAGTTTTTAAAAAGGATTACTAAGACAAGATTCACTTTTTAGATTCTCAACAGAGTGATGAATGTATTGTCTGTAAAATGATGTGTTTTTTTATTGCGACAACACCTATTGAAGCTGTAAAAATGCTTCGATTTCTTTATACGGTAACTTTTCTGAAAGGACAGTGAATGTAGATGGTATTTGAGCGTATTAAAAGTGAAACATTTTCAACACTTTTCAAAAGCATAAACTAATAACAGAAATTAGCTAGGACAAAATACTTGAAAATTTTATAGATGATTCCACAGAAGTTTTTCTTACTGTCATATAACAATTATTGGAATACATATGCAAAATTATTTTTTAGAAGCGTTTGAAAAGCAAATATTGACCTAATATTTCAATTTAAATATAAAATACTATATTATTATATACCCATTTTAGACCAACATAATATCATTTCTGTTCAGAATCGTTTTTCGTATACAATGATGATACCTATATTTGCATTCAAATTTAACGAATCCATTGCAATGACCTATCCTACGAACGAGGTCCACTCCACCCCCTACTGTACAACAGAGCGAGGACCGTCCAGTTCTTTTTTTATAATATTTAGTATATAATACCCATTATAAAGTCAATGACTCCTCAAGTATTATGGCATGATTTAAACACCGTGGCATTATTGCACGTATGTATGTACCATTGATTGTAAATATTATTTTAATATTAGTATTTATTTATTTATAACCAACGGTATTGCCTACAAGACGTACACATTTTAATTTAAAATTGTATTGAACCATACGATGACGACAACAATGAAGTGATGGTATAGTTTCGATGTTTTATGAAACGGTTCTGTCAAAGCGGTAATACACTAAAGTACTGAATAATTTAGTCACACAAATAATATGTGTCCAAATTTATTATTACCTATATTGTAATGTGTAATTATAATTAATAATTATTATAGTGGTCAGCGACTATCGGTCGAAGATGTTATTACGGCACTGTACGTCCGCGTGTGTATGCTTGAATGGCCAATGGATAGCCTACATGAGGCGAAACAAGGAATTCGACATGAAAACATTAAGTAGGTACGTGTTTCGGCAAAAACAATAATATTTTTGCTGCTTTTTTTTTTTGCCTTCAGGCAGGCGCAAGCCAATTATGAATAACTTCGTGTTTTCTAATGTTTAGAACGTCAGTGTAACTGCTTCCATAAACAAGTTGTTAGTGCATTATTATTCATTTTATATTTTTATGCATTTTTTCGTTCATTGTACCCCGACTGAAACGAACGTCTGATAATTATGAGTATACATAATATTGCGGTATAAATTTGCACAATTTGTAATTTCAAATTTTTAGCTTACTTCATTGTCACGTGTGTAATAAATAAATATTTTTTTTCGATTCGTAACATATGCTTACGAGTACATTATGAATATTTCTGTTAGAATATTAAAGTGACGAAAATATTAATGTAAATGGGTTTTCAAGTCGGTATAAAAACATTAGTAAAAATATAAAATAGTTATAAATTTATAATCTAAATGTCAGTAAAAAATAAAAAAGAACGAAAAAATATTTCATAACGTCATTTGATTGAACAAACATAAAAATATTTCAGAACACATTAAACATTTTTGTTGTTAATTGGAATAATTGAAATACAATGTAAATATTCTTATGATCGAATCGCACGAATCAACACGACTACCCTACAAACGCATTCAAACTACATGTTTACATATTAGGTACAATTGAACAAAAACCGGTAATATATACTGGTCTCGGTATTTTGTTGTGTTAATCGTATTTATTTGTACGAATTTGAAAACAATAAGAAAATCGTTGCATTCCAAAAATTATTATAAAAAAAAAAAAAAAAATTAATATAGCTATAAGTAATAGCAATAGTTTAGAAAAACAAATTTCAAAATTGGTTAAATTTTCAATGCATATAATTTTCATTAATATTTTTCATTTTCTTTTTATTGATTATACATGAATATTATAAAATACGTAATGATGGTTATTAAAAAAAATAAAATTTAAATGGTTTGAATTTTGATGAACGAAAGCGATTAGTACCTAGATATAAAGGAAACAACAATATCGTTCGAAATGTTTGTGGGCATAAAACAGTGTACACTGTACGGAAATGAATCGTAATGATTTTGTTTATCTCAATGTACTTATTTTTTTATACAAATATGGTACAAATGGTACAATGAATATTATTTTACGATTAATAATTTTTATTATGTAATATTCATATGTTATTACATTTTTAGACTCTAATTGTCGTAACTATAATCTATAAGTAACTATCAGTTAATTAACATTGAAAATTCGTTTATGCGTGATGTAGGTACAGAAAAATCGTTATAACTTATAATCAATATTACCAAATTGCAAGTTTTGTATAAATACATTTGATTAAAGTGTTAAGTGTAGATATGGAACGTAAGTTAATATTATGTGTTTAGAATACGAGCAAAAAAAATCTAAGGAAAAATTAAAACTCAATTTTTATTAATCAATTAATACTTTAATAAATTTAATTTTAGATTAATTATCACAAAATAAACGTATTATAAAATATTCATATTTTCCATCCAATATTTTTCCAATATTTTATTTTAATTTTTTTAACAAATTTTAAATTTATCATGGTTTTAATGCGTTTTAATCTCCATAACTATCAAAACATGAGTCATAAAGTAAAACATAGCAGTTATCTGGGCACTGGTATAAAAATTATATTATTACAAACAAATATTCATTTTACACGAAAGTAACGAATAATAAATTATAATAATTTAGATAATAATAGTTGTTCATTGGAAATTAATGTAAAAGGATTAATAAAAAATTTATATGGTATTAAAAAAGATAAATATCCGAAAATTAATTACTCTATGTTATTTTTTTTTTTTTTTGGTATTTATAAATACTTTTTTTTTCTATGAATTATCTACAAAAAAAATCGAATGATTTCAATAGCATAAATATTATCACTATTATATCTTCCACATTTTTAGAATCGAACAAGAATTTACTAATAATACTTTGTAAGGGTATAGAATAGCAATCTAAAATACAATATTAATACATATGATTTTGTAAAAGTATATGTGATTCATTTAATAAAATATAACCGTGAAAAATAAATAATACCCGTAATAACAGTCGTAACATTAACTTAATTCGTAAGGCTCTAACATTTAAAAAGGGTTTGCTAACAAAACTGGAATGAGTGTCATTTGATGTATGCGCGAGGTAGCCGATAGGTAATTTATATAATTTCATGAAGGAGTGGAGTGACATATAGAACACATGCGATGTCAAACATCTATTAGTGATGATATCAAATGTTTAGTTAATGTACCTAGTATAGTTATTGTACAAGTTAAAAAAAGCTCCATGATGTACTGTTCTGGGTTTTTATCAAAATTAGGTTATAGAGCCCCGGAGCTTTTAATTCTAGAAATATATTCAATTTTCTTGTTCTCTGTTCTAGAAATCGTGTATTAGTAATTAACAGTCCGATATGCTGCTTACCGGTGTCATGTACGCAACGAAATAGTTAATTGTGACTAATTTTGATCCAATAGGGCTGTAACTATACTTACTACATTTAAATTAGTAGTAAAGTACCTAAACTAATTATAACCTATTAAATCTAGTTGTCGTATAATAAAATTGTTAGGTATGTATTACGTATTTATTACAAACTACTGTAAACCCTTGCGGATGTTAAATGTTAATTAATAAATAAAATATAAATAAATATAGTCATGTACCATGCACAAAACGTAAGCACGTGGGTAGATAAAATACCATATGTGTATGAAAATTAGTGATATATTAGTACTACTTGTACAGTTTAAAACGCAATTCCCAATGACTGATACGGATTAGTGCTATTTTTCTACAGTTCTTTTTCCTTTTAACATGCTTAGTACGTCTTGGAAGATCTAGGTTTCTAATATACTATCTTATACATACAAAATATAACGATTTATCGTCGCTAATACTAAAGAACCATATGTATGTATGATAAGTACTCAGTCCAGATGATATATATTATATATTACCTATTATAATATCGATACCGCGTAGAAATGGTCGTATATACTCGTATCTCGCTATTTACGATTTTTCAGAGTAATCAAAATGTACCCGCGTTACTGGTTTTTAATATTAATTTTTTTTAGTAAAAATATTTAATACTTAATGGTATTCAATGGTCGTCGCAAATAGTATTTTTATATTTTTTTTACAAACTATTATTGCTCTTTCTACCATGTAATATATCTACGACCTTTTTCGTTTCGGGTTCAAATGAATAACGTTAATAACATTTTCCTTCCACGAGCAGAAACGACGCACAGTCATAGATAAAATGAACAAAGAAACCAATACCCACCAAAACGGCAAATCATTAATCATTTTTACGTATTTCGCTTAGGCATTTTGTCTATTGTGTATATTGTCTATAAAATGTTTGCATAACTTAGGTGTTATTAGTTCATTTTATCATTTACGTAATTAGTCAAACGTTATTATTCTGCAGTTATTTTACATAATAATCAAACAATAGTCCTGTACTCATAGCATGATAACATTCATAATCTTGTTAAACGTAGGTACCCATATAAAAAGTAATCTCTTATCACATGTTGAGTTTGAAATTTAAATACAACTAACACGTTGTATATTTTTTATTGTTTCAGTGCTTCAAGTTAGTTAACTTCCCACAGTATCACAAAAAATTAAATTTTAATAATATAGGTAATGAAACTTGATCGAAATCACTAAATCCCATGGAATAAAAATCCACTATTTTTCACAGATTTTTCAAATGCGTATTCGTTAACTCTGTATACCTACTGTAAATACTAAGTGATTTCGTTCAAAATAGTATAGTAGAACTCTTTGCAAGTGGGTCAGACAAGATGGGTGAGTCAGTGGTTCGGTATTAAAATATATTTGAAAGTGAAGAACTATCGGATTCGAAAGACAATTCAAACAAGAACAAACATGTGTATACGTACACAGTTTTATATATTATATACATATACGACATATACGTATGTACGAATTAGATATTCCGATTTAGACGTATTATTTTTTCCATAACATGTACCGAGAGCGCGAGCAACTATTTTTTATCGTACACGTTGAATTCCATACGCAGTTAGTAGACGTAAATGTTAATGATAACGTACATTCGTGCGTATAATCGGCATAAAATAAAATCTATAATCATTTAAGTAAAATATAAATTCATATACGTTAATATAGTTCACCGTACAAAAGCATAGTGTATTGGCGTCAAATTAAATGGCGTACAAAATAATCGAAAACTGTATTAGAAAACACATATCATTAATGGCATTAATCCGTTCAAGTCGAGCTAGAATAATACATTTCGAAGTAACGGTCAATGGAGTATTCGTATATATCAAACAGTTCCACGATTAAAAGCCATAACAATACTACATCTATTATTACCACAACGGCATAACAGTTATATGAACTTTAATTGAGAATTTATAATATTATTATTATGCTTATGTATATTATTTTTTCCAAGTTGAATTAGTGTTCAACTTATTTTTAATAATAAATAATAATGCTTCGAAAATTGTAAACATATGCAATGTGTATTTGAAATTAAATTTAACAATGAAACTACATTTATATTCGGAAAAGTACAATAAGTCAATGACCCAGGATGTTGGAAAAAATTGTTCGTGTAGCTATGAACGTATGATGTATACAATATTGTTCTCAGACTTTGTGTAGCGACTACTTTATTTTTAAAAATATATTTGGGCAAGACTAGATAGGTATAAGGTCATCAATGCATACATTCAAGGTTGACTATGGCTTTGTATTTTGAATTAAAATTAATTTAGGATAGCATCGTCATAAATATTTTTACGGCCCGTCGGCCCACATAAGTTACAACATTAAGTGAACATTAGATACTATATAATTCACCGTGGTGAAGAGTCCGATTTTATTTTAATAAGAATTTGTTATAAAGGGCTCACGCATCAAAGATTTCAAAATAAAAACACTCGTTCCGCCCTCTAGATATTTTAACAAAAAATGATCCTGAGAGTTAGAAGGTTGGTATACCGTACACGTGTACAGTGTATACAATAATATATAGTTATAAGTTATAACCTGTAAGCAATAATCTTACCGTATAGCATTTACTATTTAATACAATTAAAACTCCACTATGATGTTCTAACACTATCTAATGTTACCGTTATAATATCTATTAGAGAATTAGAAATAGGTGTTATTAGTTATCCAGTAATTATTATCCTCATGAATATAAGGAGTAAAAGTAAATAAGTAATCGGGAAATCAAAATTCCTTGGTAAGCCAATTTGCCGCATTGATAATATATTATAATATTAAATGCAATGCTGAAGGTATCTATTACAGAATCAAAATACTAATAATAATATTAATAGAAATAATTTATATATAAATGTTAGCATATGACTGAATCATTTATAGACAAGTAATTTAATAATTATTAGACATTGGAAGCTCAAATCCCCCCCTCCCGAAAATTATTTGAACAGGAAAAAAATTATATAACTAATAGGCATTTCATAAGAAAACAAAAATTCTAAAAAATTATATCGGTGATAATAAGTAGGAAAAAATACATTTTTTTTTTTTTGGGCTACATATGTCGTTGTGTATTTGGTGGATGAGACACGATTCAAAAATATTGAAAATAATATTCATGGATTTGTTAAACTAACCCTCTCGTCACGTAGATCACTGACCTATTAGATTAATGGAAAATTGTAATATCATATATCTAACCGTGCATAAATTAGTTAGTATAATAAACTGCTTGTCTACCTATTAGTGTAGCATCCGCTGAACGTATTTTTTCAACGCTTAAAATGTTTGGTGCGTGTGTCTATTATTAGAATAAAAAAATACCCTCTATAAAATATTTTGACTATATATATATATATAACATATATTCTTAATAGTTAATTCCGTATATAAAATTATTTTACTAAACAATTTATAACACAATTATTGATATAAATAAATGATAATACAAATATTTATATAAAAAATTATTATTTTTATATTATGTTAAGTTAAGTTGGCGCAAAGAAAAGCCATTGGCGTAAAACTAAAGTGGCCTAATGAACTCTCAAATATGGCACATGGTATTCGATAAATAATTCGATATTATTTGGGGGATGTCTAAGATATGATCTGTAGTCATATTCACCTGTAAATTATAATAAGTAAATAGAAATAGTTTTTTTAAGTTAACCATTTTACATATAATTCTTGAAATACCTACATGATATCATTACTACTTATTACTTAATTTATACTTAATAAATAATTATTAAGTCTAAAAGTTTTAGTCCAAATTCAATGTAAATTTATTTAAACATTCTATTGTAAACCTAATGTTGATTATTGGCTAATAACCTTAGCAGTTGAAGCCTGTAAACCTTTAAATAAAAAAATAAATAAAAAATAATTATAATTTATAGAAATCCATATGTATAATGATTGGCAGTGAAGTAAGAACTTATATAAAATAAATATGACTATTAAAAAAATATTGTACATGAAAATGATGGGACATAAACGGAACCTGATCTCAACAATTTAAAACGATTAGCATAATGTCACGCACGTCTTATGAAATTAACTAATCGAAATTTGATTGAATAATGAATATTGACGTGTAGCGTATATATAATAATTAGTACCATATTATACTATCATTAGTTTTGGCAATGTTGTAAAATGTTTTATATGAAATCACAATGACAAATTATAGTTAAAATATGTATATAACACTTAACAGTTTATTGTTTATTTTTATTTTTTTTTATTTTCTCAATACTTTACCGTCCACTCAACCATTATTAATTGTTTTATGAAACAAACGAATATTTCGAATCGTATAAGTGGACATTTACTATATTCTGGTTGTTCTGAGCATAGTTTTTGATCAATTATAGACGGTTTAGATAGGTAATCGACCAGTTAAAATCAAATTTCGTTTATAATATATTAACATCAATAAACATAACCATTAACCATAACTTAAGCGACCACCGGTAAGCAGCGATTTTTTGAAACAATGCACTCGTCACACTATACAGTGTACAACTATTTATGTTACTTGAAAATCTATATGAAAATAATGAACGATATTTTTCAATGAACAAACATTATCCGCTTAATAATTGCTTATACAAACAACGTAATTAGCATAGGTAAATAATATTAAATTCGAAAAATCGGCTAATTGGCCGTATAGGAAAAAAAATGACAGTCACACAGTGTTGTTTTATTACAATATGATGATGATGTCTGTTTGACAATTTTAAAAATATATATAGTGGAAAAACATTATGTTACGTAACGCTTATAATTAATATTGACTACCATAACAGCTATAGTAGGAACATACCTAAACCTAAGGTCAAATTATTTTATAATAGTATTGTCCTATTACTCCTATTGGCTATTACCACACTAATTTTCATGTCATTCTCATTATAAATGGTTTTAATCGATCTATTTGTTTTAGGAGGATTTTATGCGAGTTTAAGTAACAATTAAATCAATGTAATTATTAGAACCACGTAATCAACGCATAATATTATATATTATAATCGTCTGAAAATATCAGGTGGTTATTAAAGCTGGTTTCAGATTTAACCTTGACACCTCGTGGAAATAAGAAGATTCACAAAACATTTCATGCAGTAAAGTGGGGCCAATTATTGTAGTAATAATAATTTCGGTTCCATTATAAATTTATAATGTAAGGATATTTTTTCAGTTATTAGACTGGAACCTGGAACTACTAGGACCAACTAAATAACAATACGCAAAATACTGCAGGTAAAATATTTTCGGATGATTGAGTAGTAACATAGTGCGTTCAGTGGTGAACATGAAGTACCCAGTTCACCAAAACTCAAAAATAGTGCGCCACAATTGGTGTAGTTTTACCTTTTTACAAGAAAAAAATGCAATACAATTTCACTTAGTGAAATATTGCCTGTTAGATGTTGTCATTTTAATAATTTTCCAATACACTATTTAATAAAATATTAATGTTTATGACGTATGACAAATTTGTTATATTGTGCTATTTTCTATAGCATAACCGTGCCGCGATCATTTTACGTAAAAAGATAAAACGGGCCTGGTCGTGTTTCAGCTAGATCTACAGTAGAGAAATTGAATATTCTCTTCTTCAAATAAATATAATAAGAAAATGAAACCGATACTTAAGATAATTTATTAAATATTTTATACTAAACTTATTGTATACACAATGATTTATGAACCTAACTAAATTAACAATAAGTGGTTTTTATTAGATTACATTTATTATTTATTAATATATAATAAAACAGTCGTTATCTACCTAAAATTTTTTTTTTTTGACTTTTGAGAACAAAATAGTAGTTGAATTGTTAAATATCTTAATAGCAAAAAAAAAAAAAAATGTAGTTATTTATTAGGTAGGTAATTTTTAAATGTTAATAATGTAACATTGTAGCGTAAGACTAAACTAAAACATTTGTCTTAAGTACTTTTTGATTTTAAAGTTTTATAGTAATATACAGCAAATCTCTGTGTAGTTTAATGTATTAAAAGTATATCATTTTATGATATTTTTCGTAATACTCATGCATTAAAAATTAACTTTAAATATTATTAAATATTACAAAAATAAAAACGGTAATCAAACCATTATAATATTCTACATAGTCTGAGAGTAAAACTAATATATCATACGTGTATAGTAATCAGGGAGTCAAAACGGGTTTCAAGTAGGTTTTGAAACCCAGAGCAGTGAGCACCCTGGTATAATTTGAAACCTAGTAAAAACCGACACCCGGCAAAAACATGAATGCAGTTTTTATATTCGAAACCGGAACCCGAATGATAACTAAACCTGGTTTCAACCCAAAAACCAGTGTTCGAATTCATTAAAATGTAATTTAAAAATTGTTTACTATTTATTATATTGTGAATTAATATGAAATAAATAAAGATGTAGTTAAGTAAAATATTTTATTAGATTGTTTTATTACACATGTATAGTTTATCTTTAAGCTTTATTTTCGGGAAATGGAAATTGGAAATTGAAATGTGATTTCGAAATCATTTCGAGATTCATGATTGAAATTAAAATATTGTTGATGATGCCGGTAAGCGGTAATAATTGAATGAACAGTTTAATTAATATAATGAATTTTAAATATATATCAGTACTGAAATAAAATACATAAAAGCAAAAAAAAATTCTAAACACATCATAAGTAAGTTATGATTTGTTACGCCTTCAATAATTTGGCACTTAGGGCATTTTCCCCTCCCCCCCTAATGAACCACCGAATAGTCAGGATATAGAATTGTTTAATAAAACTTTAGTAAAAAAATTAAATTGTAATAACTCGATTTACGTAGGCTTAAAATATTTTCTGAAGTTTGTAACAACCGAACACCAAAATATATTACATTAAAATTAATGTCTTACCATTTTAGATTATTTACGAACGAAACAATTTATAAAGATGAATAAATGAGAAAAAATATATCCAATAAATTAATTAATACCTATTATATGAAGTTTGATCGGAGAGGGGATTCCTAATATGAAGTAGGTGAAATGTTGAAAAAAGGTAAAAAATGCCAACGGCACATAGTATTCCCAAGCGGTCACCCATCCAAGTACTAACTACGCCCGACGTTGCTTAACTTCAGTGATCGGACGAGAACTGGTGTATTCAACGTGGTATGGTCGTTGGCATTAAGGAGGGGCAGTTTGGTATTATACAGGTAGTGTGTAGTGAGTATCTATCTATTATTTTGATGTTGTAATTTATACATTTGTATTTTCACAAAATTATAATTAAATCACTCTAATGTCCATAGAAAAGTAAGTTGCTGTACTTAATATAAAAACGAGCACATAATTACACTGTATATGCAATATATTTTTTATTTAAACTCGCTTATCACTATAATTTAACCATGTAGAGACATTAAAATACTATAGCAGTAGCTACTTGGCCAAACTATACTCTACACACAACACGCCTATACATATACCTAAACGGCTAAACATAGTAGATACCTAGTTAGTATATAGGTAGTTATAGTTAGTACTTAGTAGCTACTACCTTTAGGCGACCTATAGGCTGTAGTACTTACCATATGTACCAATACATTGTAAAAATAACAATTAAAATGTGCATATAACTATACACCTACCTACGTACTTCTATCTTATAATACGGAGTGTGTTGTAACATAAGTATAATGTTACATTATTTAAAAATTGTCATAGATAATTTACGTTTTCTTTGTAAAGTGATTATTTACTTTGAAGTATTAGTGCAACTAGCTATAGAAAAGTTTGCGTTATATTTTTTTGTAATGTATTCATAATATAATATATAATATAATATAATTTATCAATAATAAATAATTAATGTCTTACAATTTGAACACCAGTGTACAAAAATAACTGATTTAGGTACGTAATCTATATATTCGTTATGAATTTATGATTATAAAACACTACTTCAGTAGGTATAGCTTTCCGAAATTTATTCTTTACTTTACCAGTTTACCCAAATAATAGTTATATTGGATATTTGATGGGATATTGGGATTACCTAATTACATATGTAATACATACCTATATGGCTATGTTGTACCTATATTATTAAAAAAAAAATATCAGTTACACAGTTACACGCACGTCTTATGTGAAATTGGCGTAAAAGATACTGAAGGAACATGTGTATTTCGATTGTCACTAATATAATAATTTAACCTAATCAACTTTTTTAAAAATTTAATTTTTACTCAGCTTCCGTAGTTATGAATCAAACCTAATATTTTTACATGTTTAGCGTTCGGTGCTTTGATTTGTATCCAATGATTATAACGCTTCAGACCAACTCTTCAAATATACTTATTACTTACGTCCTATATAAGTATATATATATATATTACATAAATAATATAATATATCTTACTCTGATGTACTATATACTAATTCTTAAAATCTTAAATGTAAAACATAAAAGTGTAAATTGATCAGTATAAATTATGGAATCATGTATGAAAATATTTTATATTTCGTTATTAGTTACCTATCAATATCGACAATATCTCAAGTTAGTAGAGCAATTTATAATCTTTACTTCGATTTTTATGCAAATTATCCACTTATAAATTTTTATTAATGGGTCAAATTTTGTGTGAATTATTTTTTTACATAGATTATTATCAATGTAAATTGTGATGCTCGCAAGATGCTCGTAAGCTGCAATGGTGACGTGATATAGTATTGCATGAGGCGATTACCTCATAACCACAATTGGATGGGGGTACATCTCGAGCCTTAGCTCTAAGGTTTCCCTGAACTAATGGATAGTGAAATCACGAAAGTTATCATATTACCATATTCAAATATGTGAGGTTTTGTGTTAGGTATTCAATATTCAATTTAGATAGTGGTGGTGACTGGTGGTCGACCTCTGTCGTCTATATTTGCCTCATGAAATAAAAAAAGCCAACAGCACTGAAGCAAGTATTGAACATACTACATATCTATAGGTATATAAGTATAATTATTTATTTAAAAAATTACATTTCTGTGCTAGGCCGGTAGATAAAACATAAAAGATAAAACTCACACATTCCGCAACTATGCATATACGAGTATATCTATACTATACTATACGCATCTATTAATGTTAATTTACAAGTAAAATTCCCTATTTATTTACACTCGATTTTTTTTATTCTTAACCAATCTAAAATCCGAAATAGCCTTTTGAATTTTAAACACATTCCTATGTAATATGACATATTGTTATAATAGTATAATTTTAAAATATTTAAAATCATAATGTACTCATTAGTCATTATTCAGTATACATCTCAGGACTCAGATGATTACATCTCAAGACTCATCTATACATTTTGCATGTTTGTTTTGTACACACCCACCAAAATGATAGCCTACTAAAATGGTAACCTCATTTAGCTCTTCGCTCTTGCTATGTTTTCTTTGCTTGCGAATATATGTATGCATTTTTAATTTCAAACGCTTTTGTTCCGTATCCGACAAATCCAATCCTGAATAATAATTTGTAGCGAAAAACATTTCTTTAAAAACAATATGTCTCTCATCCAGTCATTATCTATCTGCTTAACACTTCATTTATTTTTTAATTAAAAATAGTTAAATACCTATATTGTTCTCCAAAGAATATTTTAATGTGAGTATAAATACTGTACAAATCATGCCTACAATAACCTAGTGGCTAAATTGTTGTATATTAAATAATGTATGGAAATGAAGTGCTTCAATTAGAATATTTTAATTCAATATAAAATTATACTAATTCGTTTATTTTTCTTGACTAGGTAAAATATTTATGTAAAAATTATTATCACTAACAAAAGTAACCTAAATCAGGGAAATATAGAATCATAGAAATAAATATACTTCTTGCAATATGCTATACAAGCCAATAACTATTTACAATTTGCAAACTAAACTTTGTAAAAACTTAAACGAAAATATAGTTATTATTTCAAACTGGTTAGATTGAATGAAAAGTAGTGTATTTGTTTTCGATTGAGTAAATATACGATATATTTAATGGGCTATGCCAACCCGCGAGCGCACACGGAATTGCGAAACAAATAAAAGTATAGTTCGACTACAACTATAATCCTATATGGACAATAGACATAGAAAAGCTTTAACATTTTGAATTCAAAAATAATTATTGTTATTAATGCTACTACGTATCACATAGGTAAAAGGTAATGTAAAATGGTTGTCACCAACATTAGGTTGTTCGGGTGGGTTGGATGGATATAATTAATGAATAAAGTATCTAATTTAAAATTACTCCACCGCAACCGTAGCTGACGTCCGTTAGGTATATCAAATATTGATATATTTTAAAATTAAATATTACCGAAGGCTAGACATTTTTCTATATAATTTATTGACGTATCAATTGATAACAGCTAGAGAGTCGTCAGTGGAAACACGATTTCTATATTATCGATTCGGTTGTGTGTTCATACATTTTTAGCGGTCAAGATGAAGGTTGAAAATTATACGTTCCAGCGAAAAGAAATACATAACAAATATACCTACCCATACGTCTTGTGTGTTTAATAACTGGACTATCATCGTGTAGCAGTAGCTAACCCATTCATTACACATTATCCACACTAAACCACGTTTTACGATTATAATAATATGTAATAATAAAGAATTATTAATTTATAATATTTTAATATGTAATGACGAAAAACCGAGAGTAATTATAATAACTAGAAATAAATTGCTGTATTTTATGAGTATCTCGCGTCACAACGTAATATCATAAAGCATAAAAATTGTATAGATAAAATTATAAGACTTGATAAACAAATCTTATTTGCATTTTACATGACATGACCAACAATAAGATTTTCGAAAACGGGAGTGTTTTATAATCCGATATTATTTTTACAATACGAACATTACGAACTCATCAAATATTTAAACAGATACAGGATGTGAATACAAGTATATAATATTATCTCCTATATTGTTATTATTTTTTCTTTGCGATACCTATTAAGTTTTCTGATACATATATAGCTTCGATATTGATTTAAATAAAAGGTCAAAATGTTATCGTACAAACTATTTAAATTAGACATCTCGTGGCTTGTAGAAAGATTATTAGTATGTACACAATACACAATGTAATCTAAATTATAGGATAAATAAGAAAAATAAATATTTTATTTCGATTAAATGTCTTTATGAATTACGTTTTAAATAATTTTATTACGTCTATTATTCGATGTAATGGATAGCATTTTTATTCAATAAGAACAAATTCATTAATTATCACGTAAAATATGTCTACTATTAGTAGGCGGCTACAATTATATTTTACAATCGTAAAATTAAAGGATGTATATCAATCGTTAATATAATTAGACCCTTTTAGTAGGCGTTATATTTTAATTACCACTAGCTGTTTAATTATTTTTAAAAATATTTTGAGTGGAATATACTATGTTGAATTTAATATATTAATTATATTATATTAACTATTAATTCTTTAATGTAAATTAATCCGTAACTATAATATATACCTACTTATAAGTTATAAGTTATAACAAACAGTATGTTATTTATGGGAATATGAATGTCTACAGTTATATTATTTTTAATTGTGCATTGTTTTATACTTTGGTCTTTTACAGCCTACAGAAATGGGAGTCGTCAAATTAGATTTTTTATACTTTTATCTGCACAACAAAACTGGTTTAATTGTTTTTAGAATAATTAGAACTAATTTATTAAATAATTTAATAATAATGAAAACATTAACCATTCCCTAGTTCCTAAATAAACAGAGCATCTAGATTGACTATAACATGCATATATTATCGTTATGTCTACCGGTAATTGTGTTGAGTCGCATTTACTCGTACCGCTATCAATATAGAACCACTAATGTTGATAAAATATTTTCCTGGTCCTTACGATACTGTTTTTTACAGTTTATAGTAAATTCAAAATTATTTAATTATGCCATACATTTTACAATACATTTTTTTTTTTTAATAAATTATTATAACCTATTGGTACTATAGTTATGTGATTCATATATTCTAACTTCAAAATACGGACCTAATCATTATAATAATAACAAAATATTTCATTTCATTTACATGTTTCTATATAGACGTTACTATATAATTTTCTATATTACTTACAGACACCAAACAAATACTAAGATTTTATTTCACGTATAAGTTATAAATATACACATAAATCATACAGAATTGTAATTTTTCACTGACCTAAGATAAATGTTGGGTCTTAACACTCTTAACCCAAGGACAGAATTATGTTTCGAGCCCAAGTTGTTTAAATATTGAATTTTAAAATTGCCTTACAATCATTATCAACGTACTTAAAGTAAATATATTTCTGGTGATACCTAGCTAATAGCTATTA
>JAIPRK010000027.1:369988-532488 GCA_025469195.1 Chaitophorus viminalis | reverse complement strand
ACACATAAACGGGCTTGCGAATATCGCTTTCACTCGGACGCAGCCACGCAGGTATATACCCAAGTCGCAAGTGCGCGTGCATCGTGAATATACATTTTTTCAAAGTTCCGGGAGAGGTGAAATCTTTTGGAAACCTTTCGGTTCGCCGCAATACACATTTACTTTTGACTCTACCAGAGAACGTCAACCGCACCCGCGCACTGACAATGACACCCTCATAATATTATAACGATATAATTCATTTATTTAATTTTTGAACGGGTGAAGCCCAAATTATAAGTAGGTACTGAAGTACATAGAGATCAAGTATTTTAATTAAATAGTTAAATATGTTATTAGTGAGAAAAAATGAACAAAATGATGGTTCAATGTAATAATAATAATAATAATAATAAATGTTATGGCACTATGACAGCAAGTATTTGTGAGTGCGATGTAAAACGATTCCCCGTGTAAAGGTAGAGTCCAACGAACCGATTCGAGAATTGCAATAAGTGTCTTTGATCGTATAACGTATTAACATATGTATAGATATAACGAGATCTAACTGCACAGTACACTCAGTGCATTCGAGTTATACTACACGCTTCACGATTGGAATTTTAATTTTTATACGGAAATGCGAATCCAACTCTTATATTGAGTGAAACGAGTTTACCTATGCCAATTTTAATCGAAACACTACACTAAGTAATGACACTATATTATAATATATTGCATGTGTAGGTAGTTAGGTACGCATATGTGCATATATACGTTACTTATTAACGTGTAGTGTCACGCAGCATCTAATGGGTTCATCGTATTTTCCTTTTGTTGGTACATTAATAATAACAGTAGGAGACGTATCTGGTTATACATCTCTAGCAAAGTACAAATAATATAATAGGAAACAATAAACATTAACTACGGCAATGATACCTGTTGTTATCGTCGGCAACCAATACGTATTTCGACGGATTAGGACAGTAGTCAAATCAAAATATTATTGCGTGAATAAATACGCGAACATTTTCGTTACGAATAAAAACCATACGTAAAAGAAAAGGGTATTAAAATAATTGCGAGTTGTTTTATTTTAAACATCCAGGAATATTCTTATTAGATTAAAAAAATACGATGTGCTCTAATGATTCGAGTTGAAAAAAACTATTTTGTGAGAACTTAATCGTGTTATACATTTACCATTTGTACACAATACGCATAATTATGGCATTATCACAAGGTACGCAGAACAATGTGTTTTACGTTTTAACGACCCCTATTGAACAGTAAACGCTAAGCAAATAAAAATCTCTAATTAATATTAATTATTATATAATACATTAATACGTATATTAATTATTAACCACATTATTTAGAGAAAAAAATGAGTTTATCAAATCAATTACATTTATAATTATCTGCTTATAATTTTTGTATACATTAAATTAAATTTTATCTATGCATATATGTATACATGTATATACTGTTGTTGAAATTTTTTAAAACCTCCTAATAGATTTGTAGTACTTTCAAAAAAGAAAAAATTCATTTTCATGGATTTATTTGTAGTATGTTTTCGTAATTCTTTTTAGAACGTTTAAGTATCTCCCATAAATTAAAACACACCCAATTATATGTTTGCGCATATCGACCTTGAAACGGGTCAAGTTTTCTTCTATTTTATAATTCATACTTCATATTTCTTCTGTATAGTAATTTCAAATGAATTTCGAACGTATTTTAAGATTTCCGATTACAAGTCATCTTATTAAAATCACATGTTTAAAGTTTTTTAGCGCGTTAACCTTTAACAATTTAACATGAAAATTAAATATTAATTTATTAATTACAATGGTGGTCAATGAAAATTGTGTGCCTAAAAGTTTTTTTAAACATATTTACACGTTTTATTTATTTGTTTTCTGTCGATTTCCACGTAATGTGTAAAAATAATACTTTGATATCCCGTGCACGTTGTTACTTTTTTCACTTCTGACCACTACTATATTATATACATTTTATAAATGTAGGTACACTACTATATACGCACGTGTACTAGTACCATAATAATTAGTGAGCAAATGTGAGGGAAAGTTGTTTTTTCTTTAATCCTCATCCGTAAAGCAGATGATGCGGTTAGCTATGATTTTTGTCTAGGTGTAGATTTACAGTCTCGATCGCGGTACGTGCTACGTTAGGTACTATAAATACGGGTATAAGTATATCTAATATATTATACGTATGTGTATAATATTATATATACTATGTGTCTAGTGAGAGTGGCCAGTAAAAACGGTCGTCCGTCTGTCGATTGGTGGTGAGTGTCATTCTCAAGTAGGTTAATCTCGACTCACTAGTCACGTATCTGTGTATCGTAAATACGATATCAATAACAACTGCGGCAGCAGGACACCGAAATAAGTAAAATAGAAGTGTGTATGTATGTATATGTATATGTATATATATATATATATATATATATATATATGTTTATTAATTTCAAATATACGAACTATAAGTCCTGTTACAATAAGATAATGTACAGCGCAATTATAAATATACTTAAAACTAAAAGAAAACATGTTGATCTTGATTTTACAACTTCAATACATACGAAATTCAAGGATCACTAGTATAGTCGAATACAAATGTATTACCTACCGTCAACCTAATATATATATACAGTATACACCTATATATTTATACATTTATTTACCTATTATTATATGCCCATATACAATGTGTAACTTCGGGCGAACTTAGAACTAATTAACAAACTTAATACACACATAAATAAATCCGTACAGTATTTACAATAAACATGTGAGTGTGTATTATGTGTGGTATATTAGGTAAATAAGGTATGTGCGCGTTCGATGACGATATTTATGGACAATTTTGTACAGTGTATACTCATATACGGCTTGTATTATTCGCAAAAAACGATAACGGTGTTTTTCAGTACCTATATATGCTCACTAACTCACGCGTATAATGAAATGTCATGGTTGATATTAAATTTACAGTAAAAAAAACTCTTAAAATTACATAATCCTACACGTACAGTAGTGTTCTAATATACGAGTGTACATCATTAATTGACAGTTATTATAATTACCCTATATAAAATTTAAATTATTGGAGAATTTAAAATTTGCATTTTTTTTTTCTACTTTTATAACCTCGATAATAAATAATAATCATTAGTCATTAGTAAATATGCGTAATTGCGATGAATCCAAATTTTTATAGAAGGGTGTGCGTCAATTATATTATTTCATTAATTGCCTTAAAATTTTTAAAGCCTGGATTTTTTTCTGAAACTGCATAATTTTTTTTTTACAAGACCTTTTCGTCAACTTACGAGTTTTAATTTTTCCATTGCTGATTCCATAATTTGCATACTATAATTTATGAAAATTTTTTTCTTTCTATTGTAAAAATTTAAAAACAATATTGTACGTCATAGGTATGTGTTCTAGAACTAAAATTCACTAAGTTGAAAATTGCATGAGCAAAATAACAATTATAAAAATATAAATCATGGCAATAATACACCGATAAATAACGGTTTTCGTGCATTGCAACATGGCTTGAAAACGTATAAATGATGAAACGATAAAATATATTTAAAAATATTTATACATTAGTAAAATATGTACAAACATGTAAAATAAAATTAATGCCATTTTAATGAGAATGATTTAAATTGTTAATATTTCTTAAAAAAATTTTTGTACCTATCTTATTCTAATAAAGATGTGCATTTACAAATACATAAAACCATTTTCTATATATTCATTACAATTACTATTTTGAATTTTCAAGCGAGTTTTTTGGTTAATTAACTTATAGTACATGTATAATGTAATATGTACACTATTTTATAATATAAATTTTACACTTAACTCGTCCTCCTCTACAATTTCGAAGAAAATACGTCAATGTTATAATGTCAAACGTGTCAAATTTAGTAATTGTTTTTACTGTGTCCTACAATGTAGATGTATATAATATCACATACCAATAGATTATAAGTTTATAACAAACTGATTTCATCAAATTCCTGCGCCATTTAAAACCAAAACGAATGAATGTTAAAACTTGCGAATAAAGTATTTTTTTTAAATACAATTGAAACGAAGTATAAAATGAAAACTTATTTTGTTTTGAACACTAGAGACGCTATTCGATAACGACACACTGTTATAGTATAAAGGTAGGTACTGATCGCATTACGGTTTCGGCCAAATTGCCAAATACTTACTATTATATAGAATAATACCTTTACAGTACACAACATAGTCTTCAAAAATATAATTGGGTTGATAATAGTAGTTTTTTAAACTACATAAACGAATTCACGGTATGATAGTTTTTCCGTTATAATCGTGTTATTATATGATGTTAAAAACTGTAATAATAATAAATAATAATGATAATATAATTTGGAAGTACTTATTTAATATTCAATGAGACTCCCCGCGTAGAGCATCCACGACAATTCGATACAACCATTTCAAAAGAAAATGTAGGTATACCTATAACCACTATAAGTATCAACCGGTTGATTCGGTCATGTAGCGGACCGCCACCACTAAGACTAGGTCAAGGTTGCAATAGCAACAAACTGAGTTATCGTTACAATTAAAACCAATAACAAAGCTTTTTATTATATTTCAATCGTAATTCGTATTGTATTATAATTTATAAGTACTTATATGATAATATACCAAAATTTAGTAATGGCTACTAAAAAGTTTAATATAAATTTCTTCCTGTTAAACAATTAATTTAAAACGATTTATGTATGATATGTTAATATTATGTTATACCTCCTAACCACTAAATATTTATTCTAGGTAGGTATTTATCTAAATAATAAAATGTCTCAAATTCATATTAATACTTAGTTTTAATTTCTACCCAGCGCGTTAAGTTCATTAATAGTATTTTATTATTTTCACAATAATTTATATTGCCTGCTTATTTTTAATAAATATGTTTCGAAAGATGTAATTGGCCACTTAAAAAAAAACTACCTGCCTATACCATTTCGTAATTCCACGCTTGAAAAATAGTTAACAGTGCAAAGTGTTAAAAATACTTTAGTGTAGAAGACATAATATTTTTATTTTTTGCTAGATAAATTTAGAAGTTGTTACCAAAAAGTCTAAAATAAAAAATAAATGATATATATCAATGTTACACATTACTTATATTTATTATTTATTAATCATAGGTATTTAGCTCACTTTGGTCTTATTTTTTGTAACTATAATTCATATATTCATTGATTAACCGAAAGGAAATATTCAGACATTTGTATCGAGAATGAATAATTTTGGTAACTATTGGTATTTGGTAATAACATTTATGTTGTATACTTAAAATACAAATTATATCAAAACTTATTCCAACCGTTTATAACTGTTTAGCTTGATAAAATGGATATGGTATAGTTGACAATAATTTCAAATCATTGTAAGACGTATTAAAATGTACATAGATATATTATTTACACTACGTCTTAAAAAATGTACATAGATGCGTGAAATATTAAGTAAGTAATAAAATATAGCTTCTTTCAAAAGTATGAATTTAAAAATTTATATGATTTAGAAGAATACAATTATTAAGTATCACGGATTAGTGTTTATCTCAAAACATTAATGCGTTTCAATGGTATGAGGGTTGTACTCGTACGGTCTTAGCATCATTATTCATTGATAATTTAATGGACATATGGTTAAGTTAGTAGTTACATATTAAATATATTGAGACTAGATATGGTAATATCATTATCGTTACCACATGTGTCTTATATGTCTATACTTGAATTTAAATACCTAAGATTATAATATTATAGTCTTCCCTCTCGGTATACCGTGATATTTAATAACCTAACAAAATAGCCATACAATTTCATGTACCTAACTCTAAGTGTACAATTTGTATTACCAACAAAAAATATAAAATAAATTATTAGTATACATAAATATATTTACTTAAAAATAAATGAGTGCGCATTTTTCATTGTCTGTTGTTTTTATGTTTTTATTTTTATTATTCATTCATAATCCACGTTGACTTTATTTGTGTACGCAGGATAATACTTTGCATATACTGCAAATCTTGAATATACGATGGTTCGATCTTAGATGAACATTTTATTTGATCCTATCACAAAATATATAATTAAAGAAAATTCGATGATGGTCGCTCAATAAGCCGTAGTCTTGTAAAAATCAAAATATATCTTCTGTCTTATGTGATTTCGTCTTTCTCCGATTTTTATTTATGGATAATCTTACGGCACCCTATAGGGATTAAAAATCCCCTTGTACATTAACATCAAACCACAATAATTGTTCTTCCTTCGTCATTTCTAATTTTAATGTGTTTCCTTTGTAAAAAGATTTTATCGTTGTTTGAGTTATTATTTTGTTTTTTTTTTTTTGTATTTGTTCCACTTTATAGGTACTTAGCTACAGATAACTTAAGATATTAGATAAGCAGACAAAACTAAAAATATTTCTTATGAAAATTGATAGTTATTTTTCTTGTTCATTTGTATGCAGTACTGCTGCAATGGGATTGCAGTTTTCATCGACTTTCAAAATATTGGATAATATTTATATACTACCAAAAAAATAACATTTTAAGAATTTATTAAATTCTCATTAATCTTTGAATAAGTGTAAAAACGTTTTGTATTATTTGCAACGTAGAAGATAATATAATATGTAATACGTGTCAAACAGAAAAACCTTACAATATAAATTGTAACTACTAGGTATCTATATAATTTCATCTCTACCTATAGAATGTGACGTATGCGACATAATATGTTACTATATTTTTGAAAATGGGAAAGCTCAGTGAAAAATTAATCTAATTTGATTTTTTTTTTTATTTACATTGTAACAATTATTTATTGATCATAAACGTTATTTAGTTAATTACATTTTTTATTGTAGTATACAATATATTAAAATGCAATACAATATTATATAATTATATGATATAAGGGATTTTACAATGTTATGTGGTAAAATTAGATGTTTGATAGACTCACAAGGATCTCCGATATACGAGTATTAGTGAAAATCACATTCAGCATATTATTATGATCACGTCTGGAGTTTATCGGTAGACGCAGTTACCCGTTCGTTGAAATTGACGATAGCAGTCACTCACAGATATCTCCGTTAATTTCACCGATCACTTGTCTAATTGTTTGTAGATGTTTGGCCTCTTAAGTCATGTGATCTAACTTCTTCGGACTTTTTTAATGGGGATATGTCTTGTCACAAGTTTATGTGGACAAACAATAAACCAATGACGAGCTTAAATCAAAAATTAGATGAGTAATCGATAAAATTAACGGAGATTCTTGTGCATGTAAATAAAAAATAAAATTTTCAATTTGTTCGATTTTCAAAAAGATAGTTACTAAAAGAAGATACCGTTAGGAATTTAATTTTAATTTTTTATTAACATTTTATAGATTAAAAAAATGTATTAAAAAAAAACTTTCTATATTATCTTATAAATAATGTATAGTACAAATTAATATTTAACAATATTTCCTCGTTTAACATATGACCTTAAAAAATATGAATCCATCTATTCAATCACGTTTGTTTTTGTTTTAAGGACAATCCGAGGATTCAAAAATAATACATAACAACAACTATTACTATATAATTACATTTTAAAATTTAAAATTATAAAATATATATACACGATGAAGTACCTACATAAACGTTTTTTCTCAATTTTTTTTAACATTTTAATTTAATATTTTTCGAATTAACTATTCTTTTTTATATATTTAATACGGTTTCCGTACTATAAAATATGCATTTACTTGAAAGATACTACTTAATTTTTATGATCGACTAACTAATAATGTAGAGAAAAATCCGTTAAACATGTATAAACCAATTGGTCATTGAATAACTGATAATATGTGAAAGGGAATTTTTCTACCCTGCGATAACGATTATTAAATAATTAATGACACGGCGTTTAAATCTTTTATCATGTACTTAATTGATAAAAATGCACTATTGGTCAAATAATCCACATAATATAATTTTTAATTGGCTCATATTTTAATCTAAAATGCATTCGAGTAGAAAATGATTTCCCACTATCAAAAGTATAGATAAATATATATTATATAATATTAAAAACATATTATATTTGAATAGTATATTTACCGTGAGATCGAGCACATAACATGTCCATCAGTTAAACCTAACACATTTAAAAAATAGTTGATCAGGAATATTTTTACAATTTTTTATGGATACGTGTTCTTGTATTTTTATGTGCTACCTATTAGAATTAGTTTTGCAGTTCATTAGAAAATTAATTTCTATTCTCTTGTTCGATTTAATATTTAATGTTATATAAGCCAATAGCTTTTATCTAAATTAAATTATTTTTGAATTAAAATGAACATTTTTAAAACTAATAATTAACGCTTCTAAATTGAAAAACAGTTTATCGAATATTATTAAAACATAAAATGGTTCAGTTCAGTTTAACTAACAACTTAGTCACAGGTCATCTTGGCTCTCAGTGGTCCTTTGTTCCTCAAGTAGAATTATGTATTTCAAGTTCGCGCTTCATACAAAATGGATTGATTTTATTAATAAGGTATGTGCACTTTGTAGAATAATTGTTTACTTGTTAAAAATTAATCAATCAATATATCGTATAAATTAAAATGTAAGAAAATAATTAATAATTAATAATAATTATAAAATAATTATGATCTTGTTATTAGGAAAAAAACCATACTTTTAATGTTGTTGAGTAACTTAAATAAATGTTCAATGTTTTATACGAGCTCACTTAAATATTAAAAATTCTTTAAAAGTCGTTTCTATACCATCTGATACAATAATATATAATTTAAATATTAAAAAAGAAATCATTATAATATTTTACAACATATATACATTATAATATTATATAGTTTATATTTTGAACTATACAAATGCAATATTATATAAAATTATAAAATTCATAAATTCATTAGTAGTACCATAGGTATTTGATTTTATACTGTTATAGCTAAAATTTAACAGTAATTTTCAAGTCCAATAAATTTAATACACATTAACAATAATTATTACATAAAAACACTGATGCTATACTAAAATGGTATTTCATTCTATGAGTTATTTATAAATATTTGTTAATGTAATATAGTTTGTATGAAATATCAAATATTTCTAAAAAAAAAGGTTTACAAATTTTACAACTTCATTTTTAATTAATTGATTATCGTATAGGACATAGGTATTTGCAAGTATTCTTAATCGAATCTGAAACTGTACTTGCTATTTTCATACATGTGACCCATGATTAAGTTTTGAAAAGGTTATTGATTTGCCAAACGAAACGCTTATTATATTATAAGTACTTACAACTGACCGTAATATATATGTTATTTGTGAATAAAAGAGAACGTGCAATTGATTGGATCCAGATTATCATAGCATGGCGTCAACATGATATAATTTTTTGTATATGCAAATATCATGGATAGTCCAAGGACGATTTTCCTGATACACTTTTAAAAACTTTAATCACATTATAATTTAAAAATGAATTCAAACTTCTGTGTAGGTATGAGTTATTTCACATGCAACAGCTATAACTGTATAAAATGCAAATTAGAAAATTAGATTTAAATAGAATCTATTATTACCTATGAAATTAGTTGTAGGTATACAAATATCATTTATTGAAATATGTAGATAGTCTTCATTTTTTTAGGATTAAAAATATATTTACAAGCATAGAATTTGTTTTGTAATCATGATCGAGTATATAAAAATTAAATAAGTGTACCTTAAAATCCATATAATATAGCCTTTTTATGGATACCATATACCTACATATACTGCTATACTAAACTATAATACGAGCATTTGCCAAAGGAAAGAAAACAAGTGTACCTAGTTATTATTTATAAAAAGTTATCGTTAGATAGAATTACTACTTCAATAAAATTTAATAAATAATATAAATAAATGAATAACATTTTATCTCTCGGCATACATTTCACTTTATTTTTATTTTATTTCTTTTTCTTGCTACATATTATTCATTTTTCTATTCGAAATAAATAAAATTTAACCTCATTTGTTATTCAATAAATCTGATTACTTCGATAATCATAATAGATTTTCAAAATGTATACATTTTTATTTTAGCAAACAACAAGGCAGCTTAATAGTTTTATTATTATATATCTTTGTTATTATAAATGTATGAATTCGTTGATTACCTGTAATAGTATATTAGTACAATAGTACATCATATCTATACCAAAGGCGGTTCTTGCAAAGCCACAAGGGAGGGGGGGGCGAAAATATTTTGCATATATGTACATATTACATTATTTTGCAGTTATTTTGCTTGACAAATCTTTCAACTATAGCATCTGTGTTTACTTTGATGTCTCTTTGAATATGCAAAAGCACCAAACTACTAAGTCTAACTTTTCCATTCTAGATGTTATCCATGTTTGAACTCTAAAAGAATAATAAGTAAAGCAATAAGCAAAAAGCATTATATTTGAATAAGTAAAATATGCAATGAAGATTTAATGACTAATTTATAATAAATTATTTAACATTATTAATACAAATAAATTTATTGTTAAAGTTCAATAAATAATCTCTAGAAATATTATTTTAATATACCTATTTAATTATTTTAATTTTTGACATAATTACAATTTTAACATAAAATTATTGCCAAAAAGATTTTTAGTAAACTGTTTAATTACTCATATTTTTAGTTTATACACGGCCCAAGGGGGGCAGTCCATCTATCCCCCCCCCCGTAAAACCGCCACTGATCTATACCCACCAAAACCTTCTTTAACGAAAAATTAAAACACATGACGTGTTAAACTGCAATGAATAGTTTCTTAAACAAATTTAACAATAGATAGATCATATTATGTCAAAATGCTTGTAAATTGATACTCTCTCTCTAATTTAAAATATTCTAAATAATGAACGTTAAGATTTTATAATAGATATTTATGTTTATAGAATCTTAAACATTTTAATATTTGATAACATATAAATCTTTTATACTTCAAATGGTATAGTCCTCATATAAGTATATGATCATATTTGAAAATAAAGAATTTCGTCTCGTAAGATTATATTTAATAATATAATATCCTTGACCTCGATAGAGCTATCACATCCGTAGTACCACATGTAATATGTAAAAGTATGTGTAAGTTACCAGTAGATACTACTATTTTCGTTTTCAAGTATTGAGCCGTAGCCTCCTTTAGAATGCCTTCGAATTTCATTTTTTCCTTTTACCATATCGTACTAATAATAATAATTAATTCACCTTTTCAGTATTTTCAACATCCATAATAGTAACAACAAATTTATTTATATTATATTTTCAACTGGTGATAAAATTAATTTTCAGTTCTAAAATGTAATGTTTAGATTATTATGATGTATATATAACAATTAAACACCGTTCCTCACTTTCTGCTCATTAAAATGTTCAACTTAAATCGAATATGTTTAATAAGTTTGATGTATTAAACTTTCACATTTTATTGAATCTTACTTCTTATTTACAACGTTTATCAAACGAGAAAATAAAAGACATTATGGTTACAGTTATATACTGATCATAATATGTAAGTACACAAATAATTATAAAGAAAGAGTGAAATTCGAAAGACGTGAAAATTATTAGTTTAATCGAGACTGGATGTATGAAATGGAATTGACGAGATACATTACAACTATTATACAGCTGATTGAGGATTGTTGTTTGTCTTCGATTTTAAATGATACTTTATAATGTCACAGAAAAGAGAAACATTTATGACGTGTTTATACATGTGTCGATGTGTCACAACGATAACAGGAGAAAATTGAAAAGTCATGTTGAAACATGCGATGTATATGCGTATTCTGGTATTCATTTTGGATATTAGCTATCCAGTCATATAGTATGATTCATTAATTCGTATTTCAAATTTTGAACTCTGTATACACATACGGAGCATTATCTCACTTAATGGCCGTTCAATTCCAAAATAGTCTACCGAATCTTAAATTCTTCGTTTTACTATTGAAATTAGTTTTTGTTGTTTCTATAAAATCGAATGTACTTGCACTATACCTTATACCTAATCCATATATGTATTGCAAAATATATTATACTAGATGTTTTAAACCGTAGACTTCAACACTAACGTCTAAGAGCCAAGAGGTTTAAGTTTTGAACAATTATTATAAATACGTATAAGGCAATGTTTTAATTTGTTTGAATTAGGCAATGGCAATGGCACTACAGAATATACTAATATAGTAATATAGGTACATCAAATGACGCAAAATCTTCACATCTTATAATTTATGAATAAGGGCGGTGATTTATATTAAGTTTTTAGGTTATATATCAGTTGAGGGAAAGGGTGGTAGGTCCTAAATTTTAGAATCCATTTTACCAAAACGTTTTAGAATTCGGCATCCCACAGATCCACTGCAGCATATTAAATGTATTATATTCTATAATTCAGCAACTACCTGCTTATTATAGGTAGTGCATATGGATTGTTCATAACGTTAAATATACTGTAGATAGCAGTACACTATTGCGATACAAATCATTATTGACATATAGATACCTACAGATACCTAGTAATAATTATTTTAACTCAAGTTATATACTTGTGTATTATATTGGATAAAAGACTCATCTGGGGTCCTCACCTAAAATCTAAAAAGAGTCACTTGTAATCACGTTCACTCTTCGATATGTTTTCAATCACACTGCACAAAAATTTATACATCGAATCAGTGGAAAACTTAGATAAGTAAAACTTATTATAAAAAGTTTCACTCAAGATTTTTTCTCCAACCAAATCCATTTATTTCAAACCTGCACGCAGCCACGGACGATTATTGACAGCCCCCTTCGCCGTCTAACCGTCTTAAGAGACGTTGGAGTCGTGATCTTTTAGATTGAAACTGTGTCATCATTAAATTTCTAGCCAAACCACGTCAAAAAGGTCCCATCACTGGATAACTTTTCTATTCATTGTCTCCAAGTCATTATTTTATTATCGTGTCAACCTATTTAGCTTATCGTATTTTTTTATGTGCTAATTATTGGAAATATTATTTTTCGTGTAATAAAAAAAAATAGTTACCTATAGTACCTATATTCATATAAATACAAGACCGGCCATGCGTTTAAATAAAAATATAAATATATACAATTTATGAACATTATCGTACATTATTGGTGCTTACCATTTTCTCATGTTAAACGTCGTCGCGCGTCGGCCATTTGTCATTTTCACATTGAGTAGATGCCGCGCATAACAGTTTACAACACGATAGGTTAACGCGTATAAACATAGACGTAAGTACTGTTAGCAATTAGCAACGTGTTCCGTGTGCCATGTACCGTGTACCCTGCCGTGTAACGCGTAACTCTTTTATAACTCTTTCAAACACACGGTGAAAAGTTGAATATTTTCAACAATTAATCGGGTATAGTTTGGTGCACGGTATACACGGAGCATGATGATAGTGTAATAGTAGGTATACGTCTACAAATAAGTTTTAAACATCAACCCCGTCCGGTTAAGTTTATTGTGCGTCATAGATAAATATAAACTACGTATATTTGTTCTTTATATATGTCTATGTTATGCGTTAGTACAATGCGCACTAACCCCCCCCCTCGGTGAAATATATTTATTTATTTAATTTAACGGAATAAATCCATTTACAATAGTGATACATATATAGTGTTACAATATTATAAGACATATGATGAATATTAGTTTAATGATTCCATAATATTGAAAACATATACGTATATCTATTTTACCAGAGTTAAAGACTTAATACCACATAATACGTATATTATAGATTATACACTAATACTATAGACAGCGGTTAAATTGAGGGGAGGCGTAGGGGGACGGAGCTACTCTTCATTTTTCTCCATGTTATAGCGTACCCGTTTATTACTTTTTGATTCGTGCTTTGGAACGCTAATTATTGTTCAACTACACTTAGAGCCCGTCTTTACATTTTTTTTCCGATTCAACCACTGTTAATAAACATAGGTAGGTACTAGTTTTCTGCCAGCTGGTCGAACCCGCAGTTAAAGATATATCCTTAACCTTGGTGTGCACCGTAAAATGTCTGCCTTATCTGAATTGAAATCTTCCTAGTCCAACTTTACTCTGTGATGCCTATACTGACTATTGTAAATTGTAATCATACACATATACTACACCGATATCCTTTTGCGTAATGTTGAACTGCGCCCATTGTCATTCTATGCCATAGAGTAATAAAACGTTCTATAATACTAATTTAGTACCTATTACCTATAATATACTCGTACATTATATTATGTCACAATAAATGTGATTATTAATTAGAAATGTCTACACCAGGCTGCACGTGGTGTACTTATTCGATCATAACGATTTCACTGTTACACTACAGTGTCGAATGTCGATAAAATATAGATAGACTTGTAGGTTTCTTTTATTTTATTTTAATATGCAATTGTGCAAGTACCTATCTGATTCACTGTAATCATCGGTACCTTAGGCTGACTTATGAATATTTCAAATCTATTACATACACATAAATACCTATGGTGCACCGATTAGCAATTTCAGCACGGAATTCCACATAATAGTTTATTATAATTTTATCGTTCAAATTAGAGAGCCTTGATATAATATAATGTCTAGGGCTCTCTGTGCATATTGCATATAAACATACTTCAATGATAATAATAATAATAGTTTTCCTATTTGTCGATGATTAGATATACCCACATGTCAAAAAGTTGACTGCACTATACTATAGATGAAGTAATATAGAAATTTTACTTAACTTTTTTACTTTATTTGTAATACATTATAATTTATAACATTTTTCTATCGTCTAATAAATGATTATTATAAATATAGTCTCAAAAATAAAAAGAACCGAGAATTTTATTTCTTATGAAGAATAATTTCCCAAGAATAATTTAAATACAAACATTTTCCTAATACATTTATAATTTTATATATTTAGGTACTTATATATTTTACTAAACACTGCGATCTCAAAATTATATGGTATTAGTTATAGTTATTCATTGTTGCTTATAGGTAGTAGTTAAGACTGTTAAGAGCACCCTGCAGTGTCCGTAGCTCTTATATGTAGTAATCGTTTTCTTACAACTATACACATCTTTTAATTTTTGTAATTGTCTATACCAAACATCTATCATTGTACACAATTAATATCAATATCAATAAATGGAGGATTACACATGTAAATTTATAATTTTATCGTCCACTAATATCACTTTTAGGCTTTCGTTAACAATAATATAAATTACATATAAATAGTAAAAAAAAAAAGAGTTACAGCAAACCTCACTTGTTCTTACTATGGTAATAATAATAACTATGATGATTGTTTTGAAGTGCACTGGTTACTGGTACAGTGGTATAATATATCTATAGTACTCACTATTCATTTATCGCTATATACATAACAGTGACGTGATCAGGGGGGGGGGGTCTAGGCGTCCTTCCGTTGGCCTTTTTTTCTACGTACTTGCGCAATTTTACAACAAATGGTAATTGTTTTGAACTTTTGGTGATATTAAACACCTACATAATTACTTACTGTTATCTTGTTTACAACAACCTTTTTTTTTTTTGTACATATTGACAGTGGTTAAATTTAATTATCCTTATCTATATTATTTATGAATTTAAAGTGTAGAGAAGAAAAATTCAGTGTATTAGAAACGTACTCAACTACTCAAAACAGGACTTTATGCAAAAATACATAATGTACGTCCATACGTGTATCATTAAAAATATAAAATGCCTCATCCCTAATTACACCACTGATACATAATATATTAATAAACAATATATTGTAGCGGAAATGTGTAACAAACTAACAATAGGCAATAATTATAAGCCATCATGAACGCCCTACGTTATATTCCTATCCGTTATAATTCTAAAAAGTTATACATTTGAAGCATTGTTATAATTTTTTTTTTTTTTAAATAGAAACATATTATTTTTATGTACATTGTATCTTACAATATTGTTCAATATAATATATCATCGCTGTTTGTATACGACATACGTTTATAGCTGGGATACTAGGATGTAGGTACAGCAATGAGTTACAATAATTATCGATGTGACACCACTGCTAACATCGCGGTTTTGTATGAAATGCTGTGTGCTTATACTTCACAGTTTTATACATTTTTTTTTATTCTCGATGCAGTTCACCTACATATACATTTGAGTCAATTTTTTGATTTTTGTAATTTCTCATGGAATTTGTTACGTTTTAATTGAATTATCAGTCGGTTTCGGCACTTTAAATCATCCACCCATGTTAATTGATAATCCTCAATATAATTTTTTCTCGCGTAGACTGAAAGAGTACCTACCCATCTACGTTTAGCTATATATTACTCGTGGTGTTAATTATAGGATTCAAAACGTAGGTGTATTGTGTTAAAAATACAATAAGTAATCGATATCGCCTTGACTTTCCGTGGTATAGGTACCGTTCCGTGTATTATTAAATAGCTTAAATAAATAACTATCTGTATTGGTTTCACGTATATGGTATATACATACGAGGTTAACTGCGTATACCTATACGGCAATTTTATTATTGTATATCGACTTCACTATGACTGTAGGATACCTACTATATGTCTATACATAAGACACGCAACCACACGTCCCCGCAACTCAGATACCTATATTATTATAGGCACACAGTGGGTGATTTGTTATGTTACATAATAAGTTATAGTATAATGAACAGTATAAAAACTTATGTATGCAAATGTTATTTCCTGTTTTATTCGGTTGCACAGTTGACCGTCAAAGACAAAATTAAAATGTCATTGCCGTTTTATTATTTAACAATGAATCTTTTCTCGTGTTGTACCAAGCAGTATTAAATATTAATCGTATGACGATTAACTATATATACAGACGGATGCAATACATAACACATTATGTATCACACATAAACTAAGATAATATCAATACTTCTAAGTTCTATTGATGTTATTGAAACTCGTAACTGAAATAATTTTGTTTACTATTATCCCAAAAAATAACTACGTTAGGTTAGGAATGTTTAAACTAGATATTATATACGCACGTAAAAATTGACGTCAGTAACATTTGACGTACACAGATAAACTAAACAAAATAAATTCAATCGGTTTTACTAATTAGTTATTATTAATATTTTATACTTATTACTTATTAGTTATTAGTAAGTAAAATAATACAACATATACATATTTTATGAATTTATTTATCTTCAAGATTCAAAGAACAATTACTACCTAACGATTTATTATGATATATTTTCATTTCCGACCAAAAAAACCGTTCCACTTTTCATCTAAACACCGCATTAAAATACACCGTTATAATTTGTCAACAATAAAAATGAAATTGGGTTAAGGCTCTACATATAGTTTATAAGTAGAATAATGAAAATTATAAATTAATATGTAATTATTGCTCTATTATATTCTTTTAAATAATCTTATAGTTACGAAACTATCAGGTCATCATTATTCATTATAGGTATTATAAGCACGTACGAAAACATTCATAAATTAAGAATCTAAGATTTGCAACGCATACATATTACTTACTGTCTATTGGGAACAATATCCGTCTAGGAAATGTGAGCTGTTTATATAAACGAAACAATAAAATAATTTTATGCTTCGTATATTTTTCAATAAAGGCCATAATTCAAATTAAATAATTATTCAAGTTTCCTCCTAAATACCTGGTGACCGAAATCCGATACATTATCTATGCCAAAACCCCAGTCCAGTGTGACTAAACATAACGTAGTTTTTAAACTAAAATTATATTGCTAATCAAAGAATCATTAGTCAATGGGTATCTAAATCATAGAAGTTGTTAAACATTTTGAGAGAAGGTATTTCCTATTTTTCTCATGGGTCTAAAAAAGAAAATACTATTTTACAACAATATCCGAATCGAATGTCTGAAGTCCAATCTGTTTTGCCACTATACAAAAACACTTACATACCTACCTAATTGGTAGAATAATATAACCGTATATCATATGACTGATTTTTATTTCCTATTCATTTGCATTTATAGTAAATTATATTATAATACGAATACGTCATAATATCATAATATGCCCCAGCTATATTATGTACCTTATTAGAACCTAGATGTCTTAGACTTCTTTGACATTTTAAACTGGTCAGGGGCGATCAAGCGGGAAATGAAGAGATCATCCTTCCATTTGAATTTTATATTATTTTTATATACTACTTGTAAAATATGTCAACATCAAAACCAATTTAGTGGTATTATATTTTCAAGGATCATATAGTTAAAACCCGTTAGAACATTAACATCGGCCCCACACACGATACAATCATTGACTGACACAGAAACTGATTGGGATGGTTTTGTTTCTCATTAGCTCACTTCTCACTCAAATCACTTTACCAACATATCCAGAAAACAAACACGTTCTAGAACTAACAAACAATTTTTTACATAGCTAATCGAAGAACACGGGTACATATTCTAGACGACAATTAATAATTTGCCGTATGTGTTTGACTGCCACTGCCCACTATGTTGTAAATTACAGAACGTTTTATTATTGT
Source organism: Chaitophorus viminalis (assembly GCA_025469195.1). Classification (NCBI taxonomy): domain Eukaryota; kingdom Metazoa; phylum Arthropoda; class Insecta; order Hemiptera; family Aphididae; genus Chaitophorus; species Chaitophorus viminalis. Next base: position 513,726 of record JAIPRK010000027.1, on the reverse strand, counting down.
AATACTTTATGGTTTAAAATTTATTTATTTTTTTTTTTTTTGAACTTTAAAAAAACTAATTTTTACCCAGAAAACTATAAGTTTTACGTTTTATTTAAATAACTCGGCATTTTAAATTCAAAGCGAACTAATTTTTACCCTCTGTGTTTTGCATGTAAGTAAAACCTCATTTCAATGATAAAATTCGGATTTCCTTTTATTCTATATAAAAAAAAAAATACATATAATTATAATTTATAAAAATATCATTGAATCATGATATTATCATTTAGGTGTCCATGTTTTTTTGTCAAATAAACGTTCAGCATTCATACTTTATATTCATATAAGAGCTAGGAGTCTAGGACAACACATTATATAATTATTATTAACTTGATTACTGTGAGTACTAATTGTTCGTTTTTTTCTATGTGTAGATTCATAACATATTATGCTGTTCAGGCTGCTAACAACATGGTCACATCAGATTTTAACGTGCATTACCGTGTGTGCAATCTTCACAGCAGGTAACAACATTCATCACGAATAATATATACACATTAAAACATCACTTCTGGAACATCATAACAATACTATCACATTCAACTCTAATAAAAGCGATGTTTATTTACAATTAAAACAATTAACATTGTGTAATGATTTTTTGTAATTACTTTTGATGATGTGGTTGCAAAGTCCCCCGCCCGTTCACCACTGTACATCATCATTATATCGATAGGAAGTAAACTTTTATCATATATTTAAGTAGGTATTTTTAATACACTTTTTGTAATTAAAGCGCTATTTAACCTGATAAATGATTAAATAAATTGGTATAAATTAATAGATTTTTTTTCTGAAATGATGTTGACAACATTTTATATTAATTGTAATAATAATCATTTATTTGGAATTTATATGAATATTATTTGTTCCGATTTTAATTTTCTCCAGTTTACTTAAATATCATATTCATAATTAACAAATCTAATAATTATATGCATATAGGAATTCAATCAGAATGATATATTCATTTGCTTTTCATATCTTACATGTAAATAAACATTAAGTTAAGTAAACTATTTTTAATAACACCATACATTATTAAATCTATTTCCAACAATTATATTAAAATAATATTAGTATAAATTATATAAACATTTAATACTAATATGAACATTATTATTTTATATCGCAGGAGTTCCAATAGAAAAACCCCGAGAGGCAATAACACAATGGACCACTCACAATATATCTCTTTGGGAAGACATAGTATTGTTGAGTTCAGACAACGAACACCAACCGTTGCTTATGAAAAACCAAACTGGTGTTTACAATGCCCTAGACATCGAAAAAATGGAAAACGAAACATTAAGAGAGTTCCAGAATTTGAAAGTAATATATTATCAAATGATTTTTCAAAGTAAAAGGATATAATTACGTAATAGATACAGTTCGTATCTATTTACCCAAAATACCTATTAAATATACGTATAATATTAATTAATATGACATTAATTATTATTAATTATGAACATGTTCAAAACAATTTAAGTACTTGTAAATGAAAAATGTTTTGAGTACCTATACCTACCTATATAAAAAATATTCATTACATTTTCATGTTTTTAGACGAATTATAAAAAGTATTTCTATAACGTCGATGGTAAGCCCAATAAAAACGATAGTCGCGCTTCTCGAGCTGCTCTGCCTCGATTCGTGGACAAAGCATTACAATTGCTCAATTTAAATCAAGTAGTTGGTGAAGTTGAAACTAGTGTTATGTCGAAAATGTCGTGTACGGCTTGTAAGGCCGGCGCTGGTTTCCTACAACACTATATAAAAGCTGGCAAGACGCGCGATGACATTGTGAAAATTACATACCAATTTTGTATCAGCTTTAAATTACAAACCCCGCGTGTTTGCGAGGGCATAACCGAACTGTTTAGCGTAAGACAGTTAATAATTTTATACCTACATAATACATTACAATCAGTTTTAATGCTATAATTCGTTTCAGGGTGAAGTAGTTTACGTTCTACAGAGAATAAACATTGGACCAGAAGAAATCTGCAGTTTTGTCATTGGTGATGCCTGTGGAGATGTATACAATCCAACACACGAGTGGGATGTAGTTTTTCCTCCTGTTCCCAAACCTACTCCGATCGAAATTAAAATATTAAAAGTAACTAATATTATATCAAAGAATCTTAATTGAAAATAAAACAATTTTAGTACTTACATTTAAAAATTACAGTTATCAACGAGACAACAAATGATTTTATTAATAAGATATTAATTCGGTACTGATTTGACAATTCCCATTAGTTTAAGTAACAATATATTTTAAAAAATAAATACAAATCCAATTTATATTTTCTACAAACAAAATGTATTAAATACAATTAATAATATTGAGTATTAATATCTATCTAATATAGTTTAAACTCATAATAACTATAGCTCACTATCTTTATTTAGGAGTATTAATAAATTATGAACCATATTTCAGGAACCAGTCCCACAGTTCAAAGTGCTCCATTTGTCCGACACTCATTTCGATCCTTATTATGAAGAGGGAACAAATGCCGATTGCAACGAACCGTTATGTTGTCGTTTGACCAACGGCCCAGCAGTCAGCCCTCAAAATCGAGCTGGAAGATGGGGAGATTATAGAAAGTGTGACACACCCAAACGTACTATAGATAATATGCTTCAACATATTGTTACTACACATACAGTAAATAACTTAATAGTAACTACAAATTAAAAAACTAGAAAGCAGCAGCTATAAATTGATGTTATAATTTTAAGGATATTGATTATATAATATGGACGGGTGATCTACCAGCACATGACATTTGGAATCAGACAAAAGAAGAAAACTTAAGCATACTCAAAGAAACTGTAGCGCAGTTACTCAAGATGTTTCCAGGGATTCCCATTTTCCCAGCACTTGGTAATCACGAAGCTGTTCCAGTAAATAGGTATTTACTTATTCCATTTAATTCCAATGTTTATTATAAGTTTAATACAAACAAAGTAAATCAATTTTTTAGTTTCCCCCCATCGTCGTTGGTTAATAAACCAGAATATGCGATTGACTGGTTGTACAGTGAATTAGACACGCAATGGCGCCGTTGGTTACCGGGTTCAGTCAGTAGAACTATCAAACGTGGAGCATTCTACAGTGTATTGGTCCGACCAGGCTTCCGTATTATATCACTGAACATGAATTACTGCAACAACAAAAATTGGTGGCTGCTAATGAATAGTACTGATCCAGTCAAAGAACTTCAATGGTTTATATATGAGTTGCAAAATGCAGAGTTCAGTGGAGAAAAAGTCCATGTGTTAGGACATATACCACCAGGACATCCGGATTGTTTAAAAGTCTGGAGTCGAAACTATTATTCTATAATCTCAAGGTAGATTTGTGATATATTAAAATATTTAATCAATTTATAATGTATAAGTATAAAAATATAATATGATTTAACAAGAAAAAAAAAAATACAACAATAAATAACCAGATAGGTAACCTAAAAACAAAAATAATAATTTAAGATACAAAAATAAAATACACTCATACAATCTATTAAATATATCACTAATGCATTAGGCATTATGAATATCATAATTCACCCAACAACTTACATAAAACATTGCAGACTTTTTTTAAATACTATACATAACTTTTTATTTACTGAAACTATGAATACAAAGCATAGTCATTTGTGATGTGATATATTCCATTAAATTAAAAATATTTATACCAGATTGATGATGACTTAATAGGGGAACTAATGTAACTAGAACTATGGAATACAAACTACCCTTGAAAATATTAAATAATAAGTGATAGCAGTAACATCAATTAATTTATTGTTTCAATAATTTTAGTTAATTTTAATTATTTATACTAACATCAGCCTTTTAACAATGTTTTTTTTAATATAACTGGTTAATAGCACAATGCAAAACTAATAGCTACAATTTACTTTTAACGCTCCTAAGTCTGAATTGTATTATATTTTATTTTATATAATATAAGAAAAATGCAACATAATCTTAGGTTTACAATATAAAACAAATTTTAACTTATTTTGTAATCCAATAGAAAAGTTTTGCAAGTAACTTAATTTGTAATAACTGGTATACACTATACAGTTCTAAAAATATTTACCAATTTTGAAACAGAAAATACATAACTTTACAGTTGTATTGGATCCAAATTAAAATATTGTAATACTCTTTAAGTGGAATATCTTAAAATTACCAAAAAATCTTTAAACCATTGAACTTATTTGCAATCCATACACATTGACAATTATAAATATATTATAATTATACAAATTATACTGCATTACTCTATAAATCATTAATAATTTATTATGCATAACTCTAACGCTCCATTAAAGTTGTCATATGGTATAACATAAAATTATTATAAAATACTTTTCAGAATGTAATCAACATAGATTTAAAGGTAGGCAAACCATGTTAATTAATGGTTGTTTTTATTTCAATAGGTACGAAAGCACAATAACAGCTCAATTTTTTGGACACACCCATTTTGATGAATTTGAAATCTTCTATGATACCCAAAATCTTGGTAGAGCAGTAAGCATAGCATATGTTGGTCCTTCTGTCACCCCATATTATGATTTGAATCCAGGTTACAGAATATATTATGTAGATGGCGATAGAGAGCATTCAACCAGAGTAATAAATAATATTAATTGTATACCAAGTAAATAAAATAATTTTAATTTATATATTTGTATGCAGGCAGTACTAGACCATGAGACATGGATAATGAATTTAAAGGAAGCTAATTTATTTGACTATCCTATTTGGAAAAAATTGTATTCTACACAAGCTGCTTATAACTTACCAGCATTAAGGCCCGAGGACTGGGATCTATTTGTCAATAATTTAGCAGAAGATCAAACAACATTTGATCTATATTACAAGTAATAAAAAATTTAACTAAATTAAAATACATATAATCAATAATATTTTGTAGACATTATTGGAAAAACTCACCAACAAAGCCCGCGTGTGATGCAGAATGTAAAAAACGTATGATATGTGATCTTCGCTCAGGTCGTTCACATGACCGTAAAATTCTCTGTCAAGAAATTGAATCTCGTATTGATGCCGGTTCTCGAATTAGTTGGCGTGCGTGGCTATACAATGGATTCACTGCATCGTATGTTTCTCTATTATCTATCAAGTACTATTGGGTGCCTGCTTTAGTGCCTAACATGCGAGTCAACAGAACTAAAGGATATACCTTACAACTAACGCTCTACTAATCGCTATGCAAAATACATGCTTTTTGTTAATTAAATCAAATAAATTAGAACTATATCTATATATTTTTAATATTTCTAAGAGCAAAAATGATTTGGTGATGGTCATCTATTATTATCACTATGTATTCACGTGCTGCAATCTTCTATTTATTGGTGAGTGGGTTTATTTTAGTATAAAATAAAAATATTTTCTTCTACGAAATATTTATGATAAAATAGACAAATTTTCTATAACTATTCCCAATTATTATAAATCACTAAGTTACAATTTATACCCAACATATACCTTGCACAATGTATGTATTATATGTTACATGTAAGTAAATTTGGCATAAATAAAAAATAAGTCCTTTAATCCTCTAGATATTACTAGATATTATTATTTCTAATATAAAAATACTTAAAAATATATTGGTACAACAGGTTGTATAAAACAAATTAACAGTAGTTGAACACAATAATTTTTATTGAAATCACTTCATTGTTCATTCAATAAATATTATTTTTAAATTACAACAAAATGCCATTTTATCTTGACAATTTAAATATTTTAGTAACATGTATTACATATTTTGTACAAGATGTTCCAGTTATATTGTTCAGTTTTTAATATATTTAAAAATAATAATTAATTTTTTACGCCCAAACTTTAATATTAGTGAATATCAAAAAAATATAGTTTAAAGATACTTACACTAATTAATCACTTAGCAAATTGAAGGTACTGGAATTAACTATTTCTTTGGCTGCTGTTTAAGTCATAATGATTATTGAAAACTGTTTAGTGTATAATACTATTGTATACATGCCACCCAAACAATTTAAATCAATATGAATAACACAGTAGGTGGCATGTTCAACACAATAAGCCACTGCTATTATTATCTTATTTTTATTGTTGTATTAATATTCAAAATATTTTATTAGGATGTCTGTACTCATGTCCATACCTCACTACACATACCAGATACCTAAATACCTACTAGGATATACTAGGTGAGCAAAATTGTGAATCAATATGAACAATTCAAATGTAGTGCAAACTGCCATTACGGTCAATGAACAGATTAGACAAGTTGGACAACCATACATTTACTCTGAAACATTTGCTCATTTCAACGATCAAACGAAAACAATGTGATTAGAAGTAGGTTGCTTTTACAATTAGAGAATAATCAAACATACACATGGCCATGGCCCTAGATTTATATGGTTATAAATATAAACATACACAAACTTATTTAAATGTGTATATAGATATATTTAAACATATATTTTTTACCAACATAACCATGTTATACACGACTATTAATGTACACTATTTTATTTATTATTTTATTATGTTTTGAACTGTCTGTTGATAATTATTTATTATGTACAGTGATTAAAATTAGGAAAATAAAATTTATTAGTTGTAAATAAATAGAAGTAACATCATACTATTAACATTTATAGGGAATATTTTTTGAATTTAATAGCTTTAGCCACCACTGTACTGGGGGAACTGTGAGGTCTTAGTTGACGAGTTGAAATATATAGTAATGGAGCATAGCTTCATTTCTAGGAAATCCACACAGAACAGAGTATAATTGCGTCTTGAAAGACGCTAATATCACTATGCTATACTATGCTTTTATATTTTAGGAATATATTTTATGTAGTTATTGATTTTAATAAGATAACCAAAGACATTTAAGAACAAATATGTATAAATTATTTACGCTCAATATTAAAGTATTTATTAACAGTTCAATTATTAATACACTCTTGGGTATCAAGTTCCTAAACAATGTTTTTAGCTATAATTTATAGTCTATGAATACATTAAAACCCGAGTAATACTTGTCGTGAAGTATAAATTAAACAAATATTTAAAGAATGTTATAAAAAACATATACATTATTGTAATGTATATTATACATATGTATATAATCTTATCTTATATAAAAATATATTTAAGTAAATCTTAAATAATTAATTACATTTACATATTATTTAAGTAGTATACAAAAGATACAGTTTAAATCATTTGAGCACAGGAATGTTTTTTAAGTATATACTTACAAAGTATAAAAAGTACTCTTACCTCAGCAATCAAAATAAATTTAGTCCACTGAAATAATATTCAGACTACTAACTTAATAAAAAAAAATTATTAACAAAATGAGATTCAAGTGTAAAATAAAAATTAGTCATGGAAATTAAAATTATTTGACCCGTAATGTTGTAATAAAATGAAAATAGTGGGGACATAAATATATTACATTGTTAAAAAAAAATCACTTAACAAACATAATATATCTAATTAAAAATTACACTAGTAAAAAAATACAAAAATTAAGTAGAAGTGTTGATATTTTAAATAAAAAAAATAATAAAAACAAAGTACTTAAAACTACATTAGAGAGCCAACCCTCTTCTATTTGTACATAAGAGTTTTCAACTAAAATAATGTTCTTATAGTTAAGACAAACATATGACAATTAGACATTGGTAACATTACTTTTTAAAATTCAGTCGTATAACTTTAATTCAAAAACTTATATCTAATTTATAACATTTTTTGTTTTTTTTTTTTTTTATTTGTATGTATATATATTAAATTTTGAGCAAACAATTTTGATTATTATCGATACGTAAAATAATAATTATGCAAAATAAATTAAATGGTTACATAATTAAAATTGAAAAATATATTTAATTATAAACATGTTAATTTTTTGAAAACCTAATCGGTCACATTAAAAATTAAATTAATAACCACAAAATAGACATGATTCTTAAAATGTTCTTGGGACATACAAATCCAAACATTTAAACTTGCATTGTAAAAACCAAGGTTAAAATAAAATGTAATGACAAAGTATTACTTTTACTTACAATCTTTGCAATTTAGTTTTCTTTTTGTTACATTACATAGTATTAGACAACAGTAATATGATGATCTTAATATTGTCATCAATAGGTTATAAAATGTGTTCTAAATCATTAGTACTTCTTTTTTCTTTTTTATATATATTATATAATACATTTTGAGCAAATAATTTCGATTATTATCGATATGTAAAATAATAATTATATGAAATAAATTAAATGGTTACATAATTAAAATTAAAAAATATATATATATTAAATTATAAACAAGTGAATTTTATAAAAACCTAATCGGTCACAAAGAAAATTAAATTAATTACAAAATAAATATGATTCTCAAAATGTTCATAAAACATACAAATCCAAACATTTAAATTAACATTGTAAAAACCAAAGTCGAGATAAAATATATAAAATGTAATTACAAAGAATTACTTTTACTTACAATCTTCGCAAGTTATGTTTTCTTTTTGTTATATTAGAAATTATTGGACGACGGTAATACGCTGAGCTTGACAATGGCATAGATAGGTTAAAACATTTGTGCTCTAAATCATTGGTATACTCACAAGTACAATTTGTACAAAATATGAATTTACAATGAAAACCTTTACATTCAGCACGAGTTGATTGAGAGGGTGACCATGAAGCGGGCCTAGAGCATCGTGGACATGGAACTAACTGTTGATCTGAACTTAATTTTTTGGCTTCCTAAAAAGAAATTTGTAATGAATATATTAAAAACAGCATTTTTTGATAAAGTTTATAATTGTAAATTAATCAAAACATACTATTTTACTATTTTATATTTAAAGTAATTTTTAACACATTCACCAAGACTAATATGATTTAAAAAATTTAGTTTACACATTACAAAATATTACAGCAACAATAAAAAAGTTTGTTTCTACACATCACATGTATTTATTAAACAAACATTTTTGAATTTTATTGCAATTTATGTATTAATTGATTTTAAATACTATTCATTTTAATTATTCTTCAACTGAACAAATAATTCAAAAAAAAAAATTTAAGGAATAGAACAATTTGATTTTTACTTAAAAAATTTAAGGTAACAGGGAACGTGTTAATATTTATAGTACTTTTAATGACAATGTATATTGTGAATCAAAATATATTAAATAATAAAAGTTTTATTTACCTTTTGAAATACATGAAATCTATATTTACTCGGGCTGACTGGTGGACTTCTTTGAGGTATATCTCTTTTAGACGGAGAACGCATAACATTACTAATATTAGCTAAATATCCTTTGTTATTTAAAGCTGAACGATCCCGGCCATCATATCCTCCGCGGTTTTCTTTTGATAGTTTAAAATACATTCTTTTTTTCTTTTGAGCCGTTGGTGAATTTTTAACAGCATTACACCAAATTTTAGATACCATAGACATTGATACAATATCACTACCAGATAAAAATGAAAATATTTTTTCTGTAACAGGTTCAAAATGGTGACGTTCTGCTAGAAAATACATAATATCTATATTTTCTCGACCTTCCACAGAAGTACGTTCATGATTGACATTTTTTCGAGAGGTGAAATTTTTTCTTTTTAAAAATGTATTTTCGTTATCTTCATAACATGTGTTTATATGAAAACGCAATCGCGTATCAGGGATTAATTTTAATTTTTTTGTCGGAGAATATTCTTGATGTGTAGATACTGATGAAAAATTAAATTTCGAATCAGTTTTATTAGTAATATCATCTAACTTATTTTCACTAGGATTAGAATCTTGAGTAAAATTATGAGTAGGTGATGATAGTTGAAATACACCCAACTCAGATGATGTATGATCAAAAGAAATAGACACTTCAGATATCTGAGTGAGATTAGATGAAATATTAGATAAAGTAGAACTAGGGGTATTATAGCCACTGTCATTTATACTTTTGTGAGGTGTTGAGGTAGATATTAATGACTTGTACTTATTGTAACAAGGCGATTCTTTGACTGATATGTCTGCCATTATGTTCTTGTTAACTATCTGAAAATAAATTAAAATTAATATATTAAATTACAGCAAAAATATTTATGGTACTAATGTAGAATTGGCAAACACTGTTTATAAATTTAAAGTATACTTTTTTATTGCTTAACAAGTGTAAGACACTTTATTATTGTTCATATAAATATGTAAACATCTTATTTTTTTTCAATCTAACAATTATAACATAAACCATAGACAATATACATTTTACACCTAAATATTAATCCAAAATATTACTTAAATGTAAGAATCAATAAATATATTTCAACAGGAAGAGTTTTTTCTAACATTATTAATTAATTAAAAATATACAATATGATTAAAAAATTAGTAGTTTGGTAACTTTTTAGATTTTTTTATAAGTTATAACTTTGGTTTGCTAATTATCTTTGAATTTTTGTTAGATACAGACAAAATAATGGTTAATATTACTCAATAAATTAATTGTATTTTGTTTAAATGTCATGTTATCATCAGTCCATATCTAATTATTATCATATAGATCTGCTTTATTATAGGTATATAAATAATACGTTGAAAGTATTAATACGGAATATGTTCAATTAAAAAAAAAACACTTGTTAAGAAAGGCCACAAATTTTAACTTATTGCCTCATATCTCTTTTTGAATATTTTTTCTTAAAAAAAATTAATTGGAAAAAACTAGATAAACATTTAAAATATAATATAAAATATATAATTACATAACAAATTAAAAGGTACCTCTAGAAGCTATTTAATAATATACAGAAAACGTTATCAGTAATACACATATAAGCGGTACCTACGCCCAATAAATTAAAATGTGAATGTATGTACCCATGTATTACAATTTGTATGCAACTCAAATATTGTTAATAACATTTTATCTTATATTATTAGATAAATGATTCCAAATCAGTATGATTCGCGGTTAATTCAATCAGTTAAGAATGATTTAATTGTAACCTTTTCATTCAGCTCATTGTATACAAAAATATAACCCCATAAAAGGTCAAGCTAATAATCATCTAATTACATAGAGTTTATCAATGGTTGTTACTGAAAATACGTTAAATTTATTGTTTGAATAGAGGTAAAAATAATAAATTATACCTAACAGGTATATAATATTTCTTAGCATATGAATTATAAAAATATCAAATAGGTTTATTAAATATTTCAAGAAAATATGTCCTTCAAGTTAGTCCTTTAAAATAAAATACATACTATTTAAATTAATCTTAAACATTTTAAAATTTTAAAAATGATGAAGGTATTTATAAAAATTATAAATGTAACTATTTAAAGAATTCATCACCTTCAATACAAGCATTAGCTTAAAGAAGGTGCGCAGACAATTACAATTACCTACCGTTATATAAATAATGTAATGTATTAACTGTTTGTTTGCAAAATATAGGTGTATTCTATTTTATTCTGAGAAAAATATGTATAGGTAGAAGAAATTTATTTACAATGAAACAAATCAAAACTTTAAAAAATAACAAATGTGTACATTTTCTTATAAATGTTGGGTAATAATGAATAATAACTAAATCTGTACTAAATTAATTTTATAGTTAAAACAATTACCTACTAAGTTAAGTACATTGAAGTATATAAAACGTACACTCAATAATGTTGAATACAATTTCATAAAACTATGAATAAAATATTTTAAGCAGGTTTCCAAATGAAAATATATAAAATACATTATATGTATATATAATACATTATAGTAACACTCAATAGGCTCCAAAAACATTTAAAACGAATCGTTAAACCCAATTCCTTTCAGATACACAGATTCATTCAGATTCTACACAGGTGTAGTTGTCTGGAACCAAAAAAAATCACTGGGATTTGGGTCTTGAGTTACCGCATTGGGCACTGACCCAAACTTCCCCGTACACCCATGCAATGTACTCCCACCCCATGGCGTACATACGAATACATTAATATTTGATACTAGCAGTAACAATGAAAATTGATTGAACGACTAACAAACACCGACAACAAACGCAAACGAACTGATGAAAACAAAGGGCGCCGAAGGGTTTCAAGAACGCGACGTCAGATTTCGCGAAGTCTGAGCGTCACATCCATCTCGCCGAACCCGGTTGGCGCTAAGGCTACCGTTGATCGGCGTTGGCCCGACCGTAAAATGATTTAATTACCATGTAATAAATCATTTTCACACGGTAAAAACATTATACAGTGGACGGTGGTAATGAGGTGAAAGAAGTTAATCGATCCGTAACGACGCGCGTTAATTATCGGATAATGGCGATGTTATTGCTATTTGCATTATTTACCTGTTTGGCGTTTAAAGGTAAGTGCCGACGATTTAAATACTGTGGTGGTTGTTGTGGTGGTGGTGATGCTGAGTTGCAAAGCGTCCCAATTCGAATTAATATTAATACTCTTGGCCGGGTCCCTGACAAGAGTTTAAGTAGAGACGACCGATGAGCCGCTACGACTAGTCGCGTCGTATGTTAACTACATCGGCGACATTTGGCGTCCTTTTGACGTACAACGACGATGATGACGACGATGATGATGATGATGATGGTGGTGTCGGCGGCGAAGGCAGAACATGATAAATTGAAAACGACGACGACAACACGGTTTTCAGATTGTTTCTGCGGAGTGGACGCGCGCACTTTGCGGTGGCTACGAAACGTTCGGAAATTCGGAATAATAATAGATAATAATAATAACTATTAACTATCAGTCTGGGTCTCTGGGAAACGGAATGCCGGATTGTCGGTTACATTCGAAACTCGGAGACGATCATACAACATTACAACATGTGTGCGCCGCAGCGTCGCGACGGGCGGTGGGGTCGGCAGGCGGGTGGGTAGGCGCAAGGTAACGGCCGGCCGGTCGGCCAATGGGAGGCTGCGGTCTCGGCGGTGGCGACCGGCGGCAACCGGACACGCACAGGCCGCAGAGGGAAACGAAACAACGGTCGGCCCGAGAGACGAGACGAGCGAGACAACACGGTGGTCGCCGAGAACAAGTATATCGAGTAGCGCGACACAAACAGAGAGAGATAAAACAAAAATACCGAATCAACAAAACGCGTTTTTATTTTGATTTCTACGCCGCCGACCGGTCGTCCCGTCCCCCGAGGGGTGAACGTGTACGCACGTACGTGTGCCGCCGTTGCCAAATGGCAAATACCTACTGAAATACCTTACCCACTTGTTTTTACCCGATCCATGGCCATGCAAAACGCTAAATCAACGACTATAATTGCAAATGTTAAGTCCTATTGCCTACTACCATTGATTATACGATATTGTATACTACCGCGCCTAAAATCTGTATAAATATAAATATGTATAATATAAACATTCTATTCTTGATTTCTAATAGTAATATTGTTTGATATTGGCCATTTTTCCACAATAATTAATATAAACACTATGATATTGAACTATCAATGTATACGAAACGATTTACGGTGGATGACTAGAGTACGACTGCACGAGACGGTCTGTGGTAAAACATCTTAAAAACTCAATACAAAGCTATTTTTTTTTAATAATTAGAACTTGTCTAGAAGTAGTTATCACTAGGTATACTATGTAAAGGCTTATAGAAGGTTGGTTACTATTTATGCACTAGCATCAGTATTACAAATTAATTTAAATGCTTTCTATTAGATCAAAATACGAATAAACAAAAATAACTCACCAAATTTTTCTCATACGAAAAAATGAAACACGTAATTTTACAGTATTAAATTACCGTTACGCGTTTCTAATACTCAAAACGAACATAAACTTAATTTTTAATTTTTAGAACAAATTTGGTCGCCAATTTATTGATGCGCAGACTATGCGAATAAGCGTACAATGCGTGCGTGTAAGTTTCTTCTTCTCTTCGCGTGTAAGTTTAGATTGGTGTAAATTTGTAAATATAAAAATACGTTATTAGTGTGAAAAAATGATCCGGAATTTACCGATTTAGTAATAGCATCTAAATGTATAGACATTGATTAAATATACCATAGAGGCATAGAATAATATATAATAATATAGGTATTAGGTACCTATTATTAAATTTTATTTAATCAATGGTAACCGGAAGGCACTTATACACTAAATACCGTTAGACCATTTAAAAGATTATCGAATTTATTTATTACGTTTTATTTCTATTTTAATACAGTGTGAAGAATATTATTTTCATAATATGATAAAAATTATAATTAAAGTAAGCCTAACGTTATTTTTCTTGTAATTTTTCACAAGACCACAACTAATATGTAGTAAATATCGCACAACAGCATACGCATGCTGCGAAATGACAATAAAAATCGTACATACATACATGATTATACACTGACGACCGACAAATGATCGTATAAAACAAAGCGACAAACGGTTTATTTATGTGTATGAGAAAGAAGGGAAGAGACGTGATTTTATTCAAATTATTTCCATATTAAAATTTGAACTTTATTGTCATACCATACAACGTTATGTCGTTATGTTACAAAAATATTTAGTAGTAATAATTAACATACAAACTCGACTCGGAAGGAATCAGTTCGTCTTCGACCAAACCTCTTTATTAAAAATACAACACTGCTAGTACAAGTAGTACAGCGAATAGAGACAAGGACACATTATTATAATATTAAAAATTAATATGTTCGCGACGGTTCACAAAATTATGAAACGTTTCTGCAGGGAGACACGTTTCCATTATATGAAACGGTTTATGATTGTTTTGTGATTTCAAATACACACGATACACGATGTTTCGAGCATGTAGGCGTAAGTACGCCTTCCCGTATAGACTAAATAGATATGCAATATGCATATAGCATATCGTATACTACAGGGGAATCGGAATTTCGGATGTCAGTGTGGAGACGCTATGATTTGTCCTTTTCCGTGTCGGGCATAAATAATTAAACGCTGTTCCGCCGTTCGATTAATTCACTCCCGAGTAGAAAAAAATATTTTGTGAATGGACTAGGTTACAACGATTTGTCAATTAAAATTTGCTCAGCAGCAAATATTCAATAAACACTTAACAAAAAACCGATCATGAATAGCATTCGTATTGTAAATTGAAATGAATATATAAATTATTACGTATAATCTATATATAATATAGTATGTATAATACGAGTAGACCGGAGTAGTATTAAAAGGGGCTAGAATGATGACAACGGCTGAAATCGTGTTCAAGTTGTCTTGTGCATCCACTGTAAGTCGATTATTACTAATTGCTAATTATAATAAATACAATTTCAAACGTAATGGATGGGAACATAGATAATTGTTTGGGCATTATGTCACAAAGAATGAAAAAACATTCTTGTATTGTTGCATTATTTGACGGTAAAATAAAACTATACTATTTTTTTCAATATAATCCATGTCAAGAGGAAAGAAATAAAAACTCAATTGATAAAGGCAGACGACGTACTTTTATCTACACATATTTTAGATTCTGTGCAAATGTGTACACTATTTCGTTCATATTTATATTAATGTATAATATATATATTTATATATATAAGATATACTGTCAATTTGTTTTAAAAGTTATCCGACAAAAATGCGTAGGAATATGATAATTTTATATTAACACTAACCCTTTGTATTATAATCTATTTGACAATTACTGTATTACCAACAGTCAGTGGCATATATAGCCTATAGAAGTATAATAGAGGATGGTTTTAGGGGTTCAACCTCCCTGCAACATTTATGGTTAGTAGTGTTAGTACGATATATATGTAGTTAAGACTAACCTTCCCACCACCCGAAATTAATTCCTATATACGCCACTGCCAACAGTATTTTTTAAAATTATTTTTTGAAACAATTTATTTTTATATTGTAATTTGTCCATAAAAATAATCATGTTTCAAATTTCAAATAATGGTTACTAATTCTTCCTAGTGTTAGTTTATACTTTTATACTTTTAGTTTATTTTATTTATTTGACAAAAACTTAAAACTATACGCGTTTTAAAGAATAATTCCAAAAATTAACTGCAATAAAGTTGAGATCAAGAAATATGGTTAGTTATCATTTTACCAACTACAATAATGTTCAAATATTTTTACTTTTTTCATCGACGTAGCGGTTTTTTTTTTTAATAAAATAAAATATTTGAGATTTTACTTAATCATCTTGATAATATTGATGAGCCTTACTATTAAAGTGTGAATCGTTTAAATAACAATTTTCGAAAACACATTACTGGCTAGTTGGCTACAGAATATGTAGTTATATACTGACATTCACAAATTCAATATTTTATATTGCTTACCTATATTATTACAAGTAATAAACATGTGCATATCGTATTATTGTAATTAAATACAAAAAAATAAAGTGTACTTTAATTGTTGGATATACTAATACGGATCTTAATTTATCTTAATTTGTAATTTGTCCTCGAATTCAATTTTAAATGATTTACCTACTATTATAGATATTATATAATCACCTTACATTACTTTTATTCTTAAGAACATTATACATGTAGATGTATTTATAATTTAATTCAATCATTTTATACTTTTACAATTTTTACACAGTGTCTACTGTCTAGTGACGACTAGTGTAGAAGTATTAATTATACTTATTAGATGTTATTATTCTTTTACTATATAATACTATAAAAGAGACAAAGAAAGTACTTAGTATTATGATTATGTGGTTGTAAATTAAAATAAACTGACGGCAAAAAAAAAACCCTCTCAGATGTAGATAAACAAAAACAATAGAAATAATAAAACATGCTGTTTAATATTGTACATCAAAATATAAATCTGAACTGTATAGTCGGTAAATAACTACCTAAATTTGTTTGAGTATTCAATAACACAAACACGTTTTAAACTAAATAAATATGAAATATAAAAATTAACACAGCATTGAACCAAAAGAGGAAATAACCCTAATTTGTTACTTACCTACCTAGCTCATATTTAAAAATATCTTAAATTACCACAATTTTTTATATTATTATTTGTCAATTAAGTGAATTAAATTGTACAGTATTCTCTAATTATAATATTAATGTACATTAATATTAATTATTGTTCATATAAAAGTGAACAATGAGGATTTTATTTTATTTTGTTTATATAGTAATGTTTTAAAAATATTTAAAACCATTGATCTAAGTTAATTAGCGATATTCCTAAATCATTTGACTTATATTTATAATTATAAATTATAATATATCTACTTACTTAGGGATTCATCAAGTTCGTACACCACGTATTATAGCCATTATAAATATTAGTAATATGTAAGTGTTTAAAAAGAACGTTTTTATGTTATTGACTGTAAATACTAAATAATAGTTGATTCTTTCTAAAATTTTTTAGCCTTGACTAAAATATTTCTTAAAATACATAAATAATAATTAAAACAATAGTTAATAAACGTACTGTTGTTCTCTTATATTATATATACGTAAGTTTAAATGTTTAATGCCTAAAACACATTATAACTTTATTCATATAGTTTAGTCGTAAAAAATACAAAAGATGTACTATAATTATACTACAATTGAGAATTATAATATATCAGTGACCCATGAAAATACGGTCTTTCAAAAATATGTGTACCTATTGTAATGGCACGTAAGTTTCTTAGAAAATTCTTCAACAGTTGCTGCCTATATTGCATATCCAAAACAATTTTCTTGGGGAGCATTTTTTAGTACAATAAGGGCGCAATTAGTGTTTCAGTTAAAAAGTTTAATTTTTCCCTTCAACATTATAGTATTCATTATTTTGTATTTTTGTCTAACAGTTGTAGCTACAATAATTGTGTCAATGTTATAATATAATTTCAAAATTTTAAAATTGAATTTCAAAAATAACGACCTATATATTACTTATATTACCTATTATTTGCTGTTGACTGTCCATTATTAGTAATTCGGCAAAGCATATTTTGATTTTACATTAAGTTATTCAAGTCAACTAAATAATAATATAAGTTTAATTTGCAAATTGTGAGAATATTTTAAGAGTTTTTGTAAAAAATAATTTTATTTGACAGTAGTGATTCCTGAACTGTCAAGTAGGTTCAGTTGGACAATGCTATTATACAGTATAGGAAGCACTAAAAATGACTCACTTTTAGTATAGCCCGATAGTCACGGAACGCAATGGATTGTGTTCTGTATTTGGGTCCTATTCTCTTATTCTTCAAAGATCAGGTACATTTTTTTTTTAACTATTTTCTGAGAAAGGTGCAATATTACAATTGATATACAGATATAAAGATACTGATTAATGACGACCGTGATGTATACGGGCATTTGTGAATCGTGATACACATAAATTCAATGAAATCGTTGTTTATAATTCGATATTTTCGTTCATGTTTATTAAAAAATAATTTTTTTCTCGAGAATTAGTCCGTTAAAATCCCCAACAAGGCAACAACTATTGCTTAGAAAATGATTCCAACCAACGTTTGGAAACCATTTCTTTCATGCGAGACAACGGAGACGTCAGTACGTCACTATTTCTAAACAATTAAGAATTATCAAGAGGGTTCAGCCCAGTTTGCCGTTTCTCGCACAGAATAAATATGTTCTGTGATTCTTGTCTCGCCGTAACCCAAACTGATTTGGCCAATAACGAAAAAATTTCAATTCATCGAAAATTAATAATTTGTTCCATTGAATATTTGATATTTGATTTTTTTTATATATAATATCAATGTTTGTACAATCATAATATTGTGCAATATTGTTACAACAAAATAATAATTATTAACTACAGTAAGAGGATGTGCTGTCTCCGTCTAACGTAAAACCATTGATTATAAATATCTGTAGTCAATGGTACAATATAACAAATTTGCGTTCAGTAAAACCAATTTTGTGTTCTTAGCTTTAATAATAAAGTAAACTTACCAATAATTGAATTTAAAGGTAAGTACATATCTGTGTCTTTTCGTAAGTTTTTTACGAAATTTTAATTTTTAGTAAGATAACTATGTAAAGTAATACAGTTTAAAATTAAATTAATGTATAACTCACTTTAAAATTAAAATATTAAAATATTCTAAAAAAAATTTGTAAGACTAACTAAATTTGTTAGCTAATAACGAAAAATAGTTCTATTGGATGCATATTTGCTGTTAATGTATACGTTAGTAAGACGCAGGTACCGATCGTTACAATGTATTATATTATAAACAATAACTGAATAATCTATGTTCAACGTTAGTTATCATTGATTAATAGAAAACTGTATATTTAATCAATCGCACCTAATAGAAAACTGAAATAACTGATGAAATGATTCCACATTATATTAAGCTGGTTAACAGCAGTTTAGATCACTTCGATTATGTATGACGTAATTTGGACTTCGTATATCTCTTACACTTAGTTCATACTCTGGAGTTAGAATTTATGTAGAATATTACAACTTGTTCTACGTTCTACCATTGACTATAGAATAAATATTTATTCCGTAATCAACGGTTCTAATATGTCGAATAAGAAATTAAGCAAGTTATTATTACAATATGTAATGTACCTTAAGAAATTGTTGTTTTAGGTAGTTTATGTACTTTGCACCAAAATTACTGGTTCTACATCTACAGTATCAAGCACTTTCACTAAGTTATAAAGTAAATAAATGAAAAATGTTCAAAATTTATTTGGAAAATAGTAGTATTTACGGAATAATATAAGAGAGATAATTTCGCGCGTAATAAAATTGTAAATAAGTAGTAACTTTTCATTATATTTACCTCGTTACCCGTGAAAAAAAATATAACTCCTTGTTTTATTCAAAATTTAAAGTACAAAATTCAAATAATATGATAAGAAGAGATAGAGAAAATTATAATTAATTGCAGTTGGAAATAAAATATTATATGCAAATGCTAAAAGATTACTTAGTACTTAATTTTTTAATTATGTAAATTATAAAATCATAAACATATATTTTGTATATACATCTTGATCTTATAATTTGATTTGTGTTCACAAACTACGTTACACTGTTATAGAATAATATGTTACACTATCTAATTAACATTCGGTGAGTATAAATCATTTAATTTGATACATGAATGAAACACTTATTTATAATTATATTCATATTATGATAATTTTATACCGTAAACGTAAAATATAACAGTCCAACAAGTCTAATAAATTGATGAAAAAGAAAAATTATAAATTTTTATGTATTGGAACAATCTTAACTTTCTGGTCGAAATAATTATTCAAATTTCAACTTTTGTGTCAGAGGGGGGGGGGCAGGATAAATAAAAATGCACTGAAGCTATGAGTATGAAATTAGGTGAGTATAGTTTCCTTTTTCTACATAATTCATAAAAAACTCATATTATCCACTGATTTATAAATTAAGCAGAATTAAGCAGAAATTTCATTAGCCATGCATATCAGTATATATACATATAATATATATATATATATATATTCATATACACAAATAAATCATAAAATACGAGTATAATAAAATTCATAGCATGAGGTGACAAGATAATTCACAAAATATTGTTTCTTAATTTTTAATAGGCTAAAAGCTAATAATATAGTGGTATAAACTTATAAACGAATAATACCATGTAATAAGGAAAATCTAATAACAATAAAAATTGATGTTTTCTTTCTAATCCATGGTGTATAATTTTCTCTGCGAGATATGATAATTAATAGCCGCCGTCAAGGTACTTGGTAATAGCAACGATTATACGTGTACACGTCACACGTTGTATATGTAACAACTAACATTGTAACGCTTCTTGTTAGTTCTAACGCGTACATGTAATCTTTTGTAATATACTCTTATCACCCAATTATAACGAAAATATTTATGTTATTATTCTGAAAAATTAAAGAAACAGTATTCTACGAATTGCTATTGAACATCCGTTCATTTAAGCATCGATTAAAATTGATTATAATCAACGATTTTAGTTATTCTAAAATAATATTGAAAAGTATTATTGATACAATTTTCAATCAATGTAGACTGGATTCTAGATGTATCGATATATGTGTACGTATAATATAATATGTAATACACTACTAATATTTATAATAATTGTATTAAAATATTTACTATAAAGATGTCTATTTTTGTCTTCTCGAATCTTCGTGGTATTGACATTAATGATATACGCATTAATGGCATTACGCATTGTGGTATATGCAGATTTTTTAGAGCGTACTCAAGGTTGTAAAGAAAAGATGTCGTGATATCCTAAGTGTTTATAATTTTTTAATCTTTTGAATAGACTATATTTTTATAAAAGAAATTGGTGAACATAACAAAATTTCAATAATTGAATTGAGGAATTGACTGAGCCACTTTTCATTTTTCTCCATATTATAGCGTACCCGGGTACCCCTTTATTTTATTCTGGTTACTTTCAGATTCATGTGATTTGAAACGCTAATATTGTTCATCTATACTCTGTGTTTTATTTTTTTCAAATCAACCACTATAGAATTTAAAAACGATTCTAAGTGAAAGAGGTCGGGTGGATTGCTTATATTTATAAAAATTAATGATATAGTAGTAGACCACATTTTATGATAAAGTAGGTTTAACGTTCAATCGTCTAATCGGAAATTTAAACTGCTGATGTATCTACGCAAAATTATTTAAGTTAATGTAAAAATATTTCAAAAATTATTAAGCGTATAAAATTATGTATAATATTTAATTATTCAGAAAATATTACGCGATACCATAAAAATTAAAATAACAATCAAATAACAAATAGATTCCATCACTCCGTTCAGAATCTAAAACCATAGTCTACATTTTGTAATTTTTTCACCGTTTTTTTTCAATAATTCGAAAAACTGTTGAGAAATACAAAAAATCACTTTCCCATAATACAAACAATTTTTTTTAACAAATTTTTATTATAGGCCATCTGTTACAAATATAGAACAATAAGTTTAATAATTTACATAAAAAGAAAACAATTGACGGAGGAGACAGAGGGAAGAGGTCAGAAATACTTCAGCGTGAATATAAGTTAGCGATGTTAATTGGTGGTTTAGGTTTTAGTTCTAAAGACAAAAGTAATAATAATAGCAGAAAAATAAAATACTAACTTGTCGAAATTCCCAATCAAAATAGTTATAAGTTATAGATTTGCATATATTGCCATATTGGAGCACTCGCCACTCTTTGTGGTCGAAATCATGTACAGAGACACAAAAAAAAAAACATCATGATAAAACCAATCGTTTCATTCAGAATTTAACACAACAGTGTATACTATAATTGTTAAGTGTTGAGGTGAATATTTTACAAGTGTCCAGTGTTTGCGGAGCCAAAAGCTGCCTCCAAGAAACGAACGTAAATACATAGTTCAGTATCTGCATCCGAGTTAGGTCCCGAAATTAAAATGCTTCTTTATAGTTGGGTATCAGATATTTTTCGGTAAGTAGAACATTACGTCATTACTCATTATAAAATACGGTTGAAAAAAATCACTTTAGTTTTGGTAAAATATAAAAGACATAAAATTTTTCAAAAAATATTAAAATGAAATTTTTGATCTTCTTCACAAAAATAGCTATATATGTTATGTACGATATACCTAATCATATAACCTAGACAAGACGATAAGAAGCGATGTCTGTATTCATCGACTCACTTAAACTCACCAAATAAATTTTAAACGTAAATTCCTGGGTTTATTACGAATGAATTTCTTTACAAAGTTCTTCAATTCCCCAGAGTAACTGAACTCACCATAATTCAATACCTAAAGAAGTTGGAAGATACAATGTTAAATAATCAAACCATTTAAACTCCATCAGTAATATGTTCTTCTTTCTCCTAAGTAATGTTCAACATCATCTAATACACAACTTATCTAGAAACCAACTCGAATTTAATAAAAATAATAATATCAATAAAAAAAGTAACATGCTAATTTTGTATGAAGTAAAAATATGAGATGCCGTTAGTGCTTCTTCAATAAATTATTCATAATTCGTGTCAACTTTTTATTGTTGTATCTAAGTATACAAAAATCTATAGTTTTAATATTAGAAAATGGAAAAAAAGTCTTTTAAAGTTTAGTTAAAAAAAAACTAGTTGATTAACTCATGAAATTTATTTTAAAATATTTATTAACATAATGAATCCGCATTCGGGCCTTTCACAATAGATTCCTTAGAAATTCTATATGACTGAATGGAAAGTTGATAATAGTAAATAATTACATAATTTGATAAAATCAGTTACCGTGAAGTGTGATTACCATTACTTCACAGTAAAATTATTACTATTACAAAGGCTGTAAAAAACATCAACTTTAAACTATCTCTTATTACTAATGTCTGACATCAATGAATAATCTATTTTTAAAAGTTACAAATACCGTACTAAAAGAAATTGATGGCTTACGAGTTACGAGTTTTGTTGTAAATTCTGAAAAATGTTTATTCAAATTACATATAGTAACCAAAATGAGAAAGTTTGTATGGGAATTACTTTATTTTTTAAAATAATATTTGCATGCTAATAAACCGAAAGTCCAGCTAAAGTTTGTGAGTTTCAAAAACTAACACAATATATACGTACAAAGTATACTTGATTTAGATTTTAGAAGAAAAGAATAAACACGTACGAATTGTTCAATTTTTCGTACCTATTATAAAAATGAAAATTATGATTTTTCTTGTACTAAACACTATAGGCAACATATAATACACAAATGTGAAAATAAACATAGTGATTTCGAGGTGCGGGGGCCATTTTCAGAATATGTTTATAAAGTTGATCCATCTATAACACAGTATTTGATCAATTCTAACCGTAGTATGGCGTAATTCAAAAATCATCCGTGGAGGGTTCAATATTCTGTTTTTAGACACTATATTAGGGTCGCCATAAGAGTTCATCTATTCTTGCAGAAATTAAATAAATGATACGTTTATTACATTTGATTGATTCAGTTCAATGGTTATTATCAGTAAAGATAATCTTTCATAGTAGTGAAATTGAAGGTTTTAGTATGCAAATTTTAAAATATAATTTATAATTTTTTATACTTATTTTATTTACACTAAACTGGATAAACTGGATTTTGTGCAGGGTCTAATGGGACGACCGGGATCGAAGTCATAAATTGGTAGCATGTCCCGGCCGTGTGCCATTATAAAATATTAATATGTGTGACTTAAGATGGGCCCGCATCATTTTCCAGAAAATAAATGAACCGAACGTTAGTAATCCATAAATTAAATTTAACAGAAAAATATGATGATAGAAAATAAAATGAAAATAAAATATATATACAGAATTTTAATCCCAGAAAGTTGAAAACCTGAAATTATATTCACAGAACGTAGTTTTACAGAAAGAGCATGAAGTCCGGAAATGTACTCATTAACCCTGTAATATACTTACCCTGTTACCTATCCGACGTGGTTTTTCATAACAAATCGGGGGATTTTTTTGATTAAATTCCGCAGTGAGCTTGCGCTGCGATCGAGCGAGGAAGCCGAAGGCCCATTCCCGTAGTTATTTACTCTGCTCTGTTACCTATCCGACGTGATTTTTCATAACAAATTGCGGGATTTTTAAAAAATTATATTTTCTACCCACGCATTTTAATTTGTAATTAACAACTAAAAATTTTCAATAGATATAGTTCTGGAAATATATTTTCTAATATATAATTTTCAGTTAAAATATGCATCATAATGTTCTGGAAAACTGTGTTCTGTTATATTCTTTAATATCAATTTCTGTATTTCTGTATTTCTACTGATACATATTCTTATCAGTTTACATTCTGTAGTATTTATTTTCGTTCATTTTATTTTCTGTTCAAATATTTTCTGGGTTTTTTATATTTTGGTTATTTTCAATTCTGTAATATTATTTCTGTTATTTAACATTTGACAAATCTACATTCTAGCCGTTTTTTTTCTAGAACATTATATGCGTCCCTTAAGATTGTATACATTATATTTTTCGGTTTGAGTGGTAGTGTGGTATCTACGAGGGTACTGGCATTGATTTCGTAATAAGTACACATAATATATAATATACATTTTATAGCATTATAAAGCCAATGGTGCTGCCTATACGATATTTTATTTCAATACTCAATATATCTACGTATCTACTTTATTCCTAGCAATCAATTATATTTAAAATTTCAAAAATTAAATAATACAGATAAATTTAACAAAAAAATTAAAAAGCACAATAAATACATTTAATTTTTATTCTTACCATATATTTTTGAAAATTGTGTTTTTTTAACGTTATTTTTTATATGGTTAATTTAGTACTGTTTTTGTTCGCTACTCGATTAGAGTCATCCATTTTTATTTAAAAATAATTATTGTACAGTTAACTATACTTTATACTATTTATGATTTTATGATTTTATGAGAATAACATATTGTACCTAGTGGCTAGTATTGTATTCACTAATCACTACGAAAAATATGTAAATTGGACTGCCAACATTATCATTATTACATTTATTAAATAATTTTAAATAAAAAGATTGACTAACAAGATAATAATTGAGAATTCAAATGACAAACATCAAACAATAACAAATGACGTTTTAAAAAATACTCATATAGTCGCATAATATTATCTATTCTATGCTTGTATAGTAAAATATTTTATACTTATTTCGCTTGGTCTGGTTGGTCATACTGTTATGTATTATTTTTTTTATCTGTTTTTGCCCCAGAACTCAGAAGAAAACACCGACGTCATTGATAATTGATAAGCAGACCATTAAAAATTGCCACTGTTTAGCTTTAGACACTTATCTATTCTATAGTGAAGACTTTGCACTTTATTGGAGTTCATAATTCATATATCGTGATATTGTGTGTTACAAGTTATAAAAGCTATATAAGTTATTGAAATTATTTTAGTACAGTCAATCGAACAGTCCAAAAATGAGCACTCTCACAGTGGGTAAGTGTGTTTCAAAACAGATGTATTATTTTTTATGTCAATTCAGGTCATTAATTGTAATTGTAGTTTTATTTAATTGGCTTCAATGTTTTATAAATACATAAAAATGTATTAAATAATAATAAAATATCCTAGACTGTAGTATTATTTTGCGAAAACTTAAGAGGACTATTTGATATCTTAAAAATAAGTGTTTATTTTTATCATAGTTTACTTGTCTAGGCATTAGTTGTAAAGCAAGACTAATTTTGTTATAGTGTATCATTTAATAAACAGAAAATTACAGGAAATTAAAAAACTATGTGAATTATTTAAGAATAATTTTGTGTAGTTGAATTCAAACAATTACATCTGTAAACAAATTTTGTTTTTGATGTTTTTGAATATTGCATATGAATTTTTAAATAATTGTGTTTCCCTTATAACTTAATGAAATTGAATTAAATAATTTAAAGAGCATATAAATTTATTTTCAAATTAATTATATTCTATGCATTTATTATAATATTTCATGATAATACATTAATATAATTTAACTTAGTACTTTGAAATTTGAACTTATAGAAAATTCTGTAATAATCCTTATAAATCATAATTAAATAGTACTCTAGTGTGAGTTATACTGACTCATTATTTGATGCATCACTATAGTCAAATTATTAATTAATTAAAACTATAGTTAATAATATTTATGATAAACATTATTTATAAATAACATCTATAGGATAATTCAATTTGAAAAATCTACATTACTCTGTTAAATAAACTGAGATTAATTTTAAAAACTACATTAGCCTACCGGCTTTATGTATAAAATCATTTTCTGTATTATCCATATAATTTTGAATTAGTTCAACTTGAAAACTTTAAGACCAAGGTTTTTCCTTTAATATATTATTATTTTATTATTAAAGTATATTTATTTTTAATAACATGTTAGTCATGTTACCAATTATTTTGTTTTTTACCAGATATATGGATTAAATTATTCGCTCCTAAAGTTGCATTATTCATTATTATATTTCCTCTTATTTATAATGATCATTCTGAATATAATATTTAACTCTTTGTCTTTGGGGTTCAGTTAGATTAGGTATCTGCATCTAAATGCATAGTCACCAATTCAAATCTGACCCCAGGTAATTTCACTTTCCTGGATGGGACAGTCTTGAAAGAAGGAACCGTGCTCTTCTCCTAACTTGTTAGTTTTATTTTTAAACTATCTTACTTAATAGTTATATATGTTAATAAAAAACTTCCATGTTTAGTATTAATATTCAAAACTGTTACTAGTATTCATATTTTATTATAACTAAATTAACTACTCATGTTTTTAATAATAGTAACTGAATACAACTTAAATTTGAATATTATAGTTTTATAAGATGATATTCTATTCTGTAAGCTATAAGGTATTTTTAGTGACCAGTTTATTAATTAGTAGCTAATAACTTGCTAGAGCTGGGATTGAAATACTCTAAAAATATTAAAAAATGTCATTTCAAAAAATTAATTTGTAACATAACACTAAAAATGTATTAAATAATATTCCTTGTATTATACTATTAATTATAATATTTTTTTATTTTTAAAATACTCAGTATATAAACATAAATCATATTATGTATTAATAAACTTATAGCTATTTAATTTATTTTATTTTAATTACAATTATATAAATTTGTGAATCGTGAATTATTTAAAAACCTAACTTTTATAAGTTGTTATTTATTTTAGTATAAATTATGTATTAATACAAATATTTCTCATTTTTTCTCCATATTACTAAAAAAAGGATGCTCTTAAACATCAAAAACCTTGAGTAGTGCAAAAAATGTTTGTTACAAGAATAGTGCGTATTTGTATCTTGGAAAGCATTGTGTCAAGAAAAAAAGATGCAAATGCATCGAAATTTGAGCCTTACTAATAATATTGTAAATTGGATAAACGAATATTATATAATTCCCATATTAAATATTAAATTGCAATACCACAAAGAAGATTAAATTCTGTGTCAATTATATTCATTATAACAATGTCGTCTATTATAGAAATCGTTTGTTTACCAACCAGTAACAATAAACAACAATATATATATATAGTATTATAGTATGCTCCAAATAGTAAAAAAGCTTATGAATCAATACCACATTACCGAATCCATGGACGACATGAACTAGTGCAGTAGTGGGTAGTCCATGCCTCATACTTAATTATGTTTATCGTTTATAATCAGTGTGGGCAGTGTGGCCAATGTTTAGGATCCTACTTTTATTTCAATACGTATATTTTTTTACCAAAATATGTATTATGAAATTATCTAAACTGTTACAAAGTAAAAAATATTGATAAATAATGATATTATATTTAATCTGTCATCCAAGATACAATCAGGAAAATGGATGATTGCTTTTTATTATTGTTGTATATAATTACTAATTAGTAATTATTATTTACACTTATTTGATT
Source organism: Chaitophorus viminalis (assembly GCA_025469195.1). Classification (NCBI taxonomy): domain Eukaryota; kingdom Metazoa; phylum Arthropoda; class Insecta; order Hemiptera; family Aphididae; genus Chaitophorus; species Chaitophorus viminalis. The sequence goes on along the minus strand of JAIPRK010000027.1, from coordinate 485,113 downwards.
TGATTTATAAGATCATACGTATATTTTACTAACTTCAAAATTAAATAATATTGGCTCTTGACAAATAATTTGTTTAGTTAATACAAAATATTTGAAGTTATTTTTCACGTTGATCATTATCGCGAGTATAACATGGTAACTTATTTTTAATTACTAGGTATTTCCATATCGTTTTACTACGTTATAGACTTATAGTTATCTGGAATGTGTCAATGTATGGAACTCTGATCAAATCACACCAAAATGGTAAAATATATCGCAAACAATAATTCATCTGCAAGAGACAATAAAACATCGCGGTGTAAATTGTTTGCGTCTTTGTGATGTATTTTACCGCGGTTAATTGACCTGAATCGCTGGATCTCCATATCATATTATTTATGTTATTCGTAAGATTAAATTATTATAATGATTAACTAAAATAGTATCAACTATTATAGACTTATAGTTACTTATAGATGATTATAGTTTATGAAAAAAAATTGTTTTGCCAACTAATAACAGTTGTAATAAAAAATAAATATAGTGTTAAATATTGATTTAGATTACCTTTGTTGCGAAGATTATATATCTACCTACTAGTGCAGTTGTTATGAGTTAATTAATAATTTAAAACTTGAATTTATATATCACGTCGTTTGTATGATAAATTGGCTATTATTTTTAGAAAAAATATAAGTGCTTTATATGACAAATATATACAACCTTATAGACCAGTTATAGTTCAACAAATAATCAATTTTATAAGTTTATTTTTTATTTATAGTTTTTTTTCGCCCTATTAATGAGTCACTAATATAGTAATCTATAAACAGTATAGAATTTTTCAATTTACGCAAGTACCTACTCGGTGACGTAAGGATCTGAATAGTTGAATTGGTGCTATTAATCATAACATTCATCTGTCACTTCACTCTTCTAAAATAATTTTGTGTAAAATATCAATTTAGAAAAGAGAATCTTCAAATATGTTGATTGTATTATCAGCTATCAATTACCGATTTTGTTTTTATTCATATATTATATGATTCACGTATTAGATTAAAAAATTCATTTAATTCTTGTTTATTAGAAGTTTACATCAATACATTATTATACTAATACTAGTGTATGATAATTAATAAATTATAAAACATTAAAACTACAAATAAATGAACAAGTCCAATATAATAAGTAATAACTAATTTAGATAATGATTTTACTTACTATTAAGTGCCTATTAACTATATACGATTTTACTATCATGTATACATATGTGTGCACAGTATATTATGGTGTCGTAAAAACATATTTTCTCGGTTAATTTCTGTTTATATGATATATGAGTACCACCCATTCAGTTAATTGTCAATTTTGATTATATATTATGTTGTGTGAAATAATTTGCATAAAAATAGTTAATAGTGGATATTATTTTATTTACTTTCTAAGTATTAAATTTATAATGTAGATCTGTTTTAAAAAAGTTTCCACTAATATATTACACATGTTAGAAGAAAAATATTTTTTGCGAATATATTGTGTAAACAATTCTGAATATAAAAATTAAAAAATATTTTTTCAAAAATATGGATGAATCTAGAAAATAAGTTACCTATATTATCACAATTTACACACACACGTAAAGTGCGTGTAGGCATATGATATTTGATAAAGATAATAATTTTAAAATGTAAATTAATTATTAAAAACAAACTTATTTATGTTAAGTAATTAAATAATCTATTTATCAATCATACAATATTAAAGTATAGAAGAATTTCGATCACTTTAAAATGTCAAATTGTATATAATTAATATTGGTTGATTGTTTTGGTTCTCTGTTCAAAGTATCTGATCTATGATGTTAATCTATAAAGTTCTTTCGATGATGATAAAAAACATATTGTTAAAATAATTAATTTATAATAATATCTCTATGACGTCCTTATTATACATTGTATTCGATGTACATATTTTTTCTACATTATATCGAATGAATCATAACTATTTATGTTGGTAAATTTAGTTATTAGTGTTATTTTATTACTATATAGTCTATTTAATATGTAATGACGTGTAACTCAGAGAATTGACATTGTTTTTTAATTTTATATTAACTATTTTTCATGTTAACCGTAAAGTTTTATTGGTTTATATTTAATACATCGTTATTAGTTTATGAATTTTTGATTATTTTTAATTTATTATTTTATTTATGCACACCCTTATCATTTATCATGACGTTTTATGATTCCTGATGGCATGATGTTCGCATAACATAAATTATTCATTAACCATTTGATCTTTGTACTTTCTATGATTTACGTTTTTTTCAGAACATTGCTAATCAATATTAAACTATAATAATAAACTTCCTACGATTATTTTCAAGTAGAATTAAATAAACCGCTGTTCGTACTTTTATCTTCTAAAATTATATTATGCATTCGGTTCTTTGATATTGGTTAATATTTTTGACTTAATGATTATAAATCAATGGCTGTGATTAATGGTTGAAAATATTGTTTTACAAAATACGTTCGTCCATATATTTTTGTGTTCTGGATTTTGTTATATGGAAACGAAAACATTAAATCGAGCATCGTAGTCGTACGAATATTGAAAATGTTGATGTTCTGTGTGGCGATTGCAAAGAATGCGCAAGAGCAGTGGAAATGCGGAATGGGTACGAATCGGGAAGAGGGAAAAAATCCGAACCGGATTCGAAATAATTAGGTATTCGTCGTTCAACGCGTAGTAACACGCGCGGACACACGGTATTTTCGTGGACTTGGGTTGGCAGTAATGTCGCGGGCTTACTTTTTCCTCTGCAGATGTACTGTTATTATGTGAGTGGTAAAAAAAAAAAAAATAGTCGGCTCTCGAGAGGAGGGGATTAGTGTTGCGGCGGTGACGGGGAGGGAAAAAACATAAATACGTGAACACTCGGCAGCAGCCCAGACGCGACCGGTTCGGTATCCTGAGCGCCGCGACGGGGCACCACCGCAGTGTTCCGCAGTTGATGACGTTTGCCGAACGTGCGCCCGCTTCGCGCCCTACGTGCGTGTACTTGTGTGCCGTCGAGATCCTCTGATCTGAAAAAATATAACAATTATTGACGACACGTTTTACCGGTGCATCGTCGTCTCGTCCCGTGTTCCGTTCGGAAGAACATGTGGTGCCGCCGCCGTTGCCGCCACCACCGCCTCCTCCACCACCACCACCGATCACGACCGTCGTCGTCGCCGGTAGACTGCAAAACGCGCCAATAGACGGAGAGGATACCGCGCGCGCGGACGGACGGACGGACCGCCGCCGCACACGTGTTGTGACGAAAATACCGATTGGACCGCGCACACGTCACATCGCCGGTCGCGACAATGGCCCGTGACGCGATCGCGCACGACGTGGACCTGCCGTCGCTGGAGTACGACGACGAGGAAACCGCTTACATGGCCACCGAGACGCCCAGCTTCGACGCGGACGACGCCTCGCTGGGCAGCACGTTCGTCATACTCGACGAAGACCCCGTGTCCGACCCCGACGACGACGACGTAGCACCGCTGGTCACCGGCCTCGTCAACCGAACGCTCACGACGTCCGCGGCCGATCCTCCGTCGTCGTCGTCGAGCTCCGCGCCCGGCGGCAAGACCAAGTTCTTGGACAGGATCAAGGAGCACAAGAGCTACCAGAAGCTGGCGAGGATCGTCAAGAAAAAAGGTCCGGTTTGTTCGTGCGCATGGGGAGGGGGCATGTCGGTGCCGCGTTCCGTTTTCGTCACGTTCCGTTTGGCAACGTGTAACATTGTTATTATTGTGCGATGTGCTCTGGCTAGCCCGTTCGCGACCTCTTTTCCGACTTTCCCGGTTTGATTTTTGTTTTTCCGCCGTGCCTTCGGAGTTCCGTCCATGCATTTCGTTTAACGATCCCGCCCGAACGGGGTATAGCCTTTTAAAAATCCCATCGACTCCGTCATTTGAATAATTTAACCAACACTTTTTGCCCATGATCATCATTAGGTATCGTTATAATACGCATTTCATATAATATAGATGAAAATAATTATTGTACATGCTGGTGTACAAATTCATAATAGTAAAATATTTAAATTTATTAATATATGACTTGTTTAGGTTGGTCAAATTTTATAATTTATATATGTTATTACATTTTTAAGACAATCTATATTTTGTGCGATGAGTTAATGAATTAATGAGTTTGTACAATGAAAGGAATGCATTCAGGTATTTTGGTTCATAACATTGATTATATCTTGATTGAGAAAGTCACGCATTGGTAATATTTCGCATATTTTTTCTTTTTTTGACAGACTTTTCATCCAGGTATAACAGAATGATTATATTAAATTAATTAGTTTGTCAAACTAATAAGTCAAGATTCCAATTTCTTATTTGTCTAATTTGTGGGGATTCGTCGAAAATATGATTGATAACATTTTAGATAGACTTGGTTTGAATTAAGAGATTTGATGTGAGTTTTGTAAAACACTTGTAATGCAGCTTGTAATTTATATATTTACCAAATAATTATTATGTGTATAAATATGAAACTGGATCATATTGTTTTATTGTTACTCGTTAGGAAAGTTAATGATGTTAAGAAAGTTAAAATGTTTAATACAACTGGGAGTAATTATTTATATTTTACACAATTAAATTATTATGAGTAGTTTAATTCGTATGATAAAAGAAGTAGGTTCCCCGTGCTATTTATTTTATAATTATGGAGTGATCGATTTTACTATTCCACCAGAAACCGTCGTGTCTCGTGCTTAAAACGAAAATAATCGCCGCGTTCCATATGAGGAATGTATAATTGTATAAACCGGGATTTTGAGTATGATTAAAAATGCAGGCCTTGTTTCACTCTGAATCTAAAAGAAACATCCTTATTATTTTTCCTTATCATTATATCATATATCATATCGAATCATATGTATATATATATCATATGTAATGTATCATATGATTTATGACTGACTTGTCTTTATTATTCGCGAAAACCATTTCAATGGAAATTTTAAAAAACAAATTTCTCTTATACCAAGAAGAAGGTTGGTACAGAAAATAAAACGGATATATTAGTACCCGAACATTGTTCTATGACCTCATTATCAGAAGTTTTTGAAGTATGATATAGAATTAGTTACTGTTGTTACTGTTGTTACTGTGCATAGCGTAAATTTGAAGTGCTTACAATATGTTCTGCCGCCTACGCTGATGTTACCATTTTCGTCATTTTAATTTGTTCTTTTTTTCAACACGAATTCTTTAAAAGTAACAAGGTTGATAAGCTTATTATTAGTAACTTTTATTATCGTACAATTGTAGTGCGTTACTATATATAGCTTAAATCTCGTAGTAGGTTTATTAAATTGTCACTGTGTGGGACGTGAGTGTAGCCGTGTAGGATACACCGGTACACGTGGCTTCCTATCCCTAAATTCTAGATTATCGTCTGCTCGGTCTCTGTGTATACTGTATACGTTTGTGGTGTGTTCTTAATATTATTTTAGTGGTTATAATACTTATAAGAAATGTATACAGTATACACATTGAACATTTTGTCGTTTCATTGGATGACGTTAGATTTTGTGAGAAATTACAATAGGTGTTATGGTTTTATAGTCTGTTGTTAATTGTAATTATTTTTTACTATTGAAATGTATAGTCAAGTGGCACTCGCATAATTATATAAAATGTATTATCGGAGCATTCGTATTTAAAATTACTATTTAATAATAATATAATTGGAAACAATTATATTTGGAGATTCCTTTTTCCTACCGTATTTTAATTTTTAATTTATCAATCAATAATCATTATTATTAACATTTACATCCAACCCAGCTTCTTTGGAAACTTCTTACATGATTATTTATACTATAATTTTTTTTACCAAATAAATGACTTGATATGAATTAATAACATGTACACGTATTTAAATTTTTAATTGGATCTCATAATCATAAAAACATATTTGTAAGTTTGAAATAATAATACATTTTGTACTTTAATAATGGTTTTTATACACAGTTAACGTTTTTCAAGAATTATGAATAATAATTGTTTTTTCTTAAAGGAAATATATACTCATTAAAATATTAGTCAATATTTAGTCGTAACATTACCGAAGACAAAATAACCATTTAACATCGGTGTTACGAATTCTTGTTATATTTATGAGTTAAGTTATTGTTATGTTATTTTTATTAACTATTGATAAACATCGTGTTAATTTTTTAAATACATTATTTCTATTTGTGAATTGTGACAACATCATCTTATGTTCTAACCGTGTCATTTGTTCAAGTGTATTAATTTGTCCGTTTAGAAATTGATCGTAAAAAAATTTAAATTAAATTGCTTTAATCGCATCTTATGTTAAAAAAATAGTGATAATAAAATACAAAGAGTCGAATTGGTTTACTGACGTAGAACAATTAACAATTCAATTTCTAATTTTTTATAAAACAAAATTTTAAATTAGAATTCCTATAGCTATAATCTATAATTTAAATTATGAAATGAATATGACCTAATACTAGTATTTATCATTAATCAATGGTACGACGTTATGAATATTTATAAATAAATTTAGTTATAGTCAGTTTTTATGAATTATTACAAAATTTGAGTATAGTTTAACTTAGTTATAATAGTAGATAGTTACCTAGATAATTTTGTTAGCATTGTATTAAGGTTACTTTTTATAAAAAGGATTGGAAGGTACAATAAAAAATTGTAAAAGTTGTCAAATTTGGAAAACTATTTAATTATTGTGTGGATTTAAATTATTTTGGAAATTTTAAAATTGATTACCAATTCAACTATGGTTATACAAATACAATATACTTATAAAAAACGAAGAATGTTTTCAAATTTAAAGATACTCGTATTACTTATAGTCCTTTCTAAATGTGTATCCGATCAGCCTTACATAATTAAATACATGCACTGTCGCACTGATGTACTCGTATACCGTAATTGTATATATGCAATGATTTTCAAATCGGTACTCGTACTATTTTTATACTAATATCTAATAATTAATATCAATGGGTGTACAATTTACTAATGCATGCTTTGTATCGTTGTAAAAAAAAATAAATAAAATGTACGTTTATTCGTATCGTCGCCTATCCGATGATGATTATGACAATTGCATGTATTTTGGAAATAATACTGTTGTATTTGTATTTTGTAGTTCTGTACCCACGCGTGTTGGTTCAGCTAACTCGAATCGAATTTTAAAAGTGAAGTGTGTTTTTATATCTGAACAACGTGCAAACATCGAATAGTCTGTGTACTGCGTAGCGTATCAACCGATTGTATTCGTCATAGCACATTATGTTTATGATATTGTTTTTTTATTTTTGCTACTGTTAAATATTAATAGTCAGTTAACAATGCACCTCGATATACACTGCTGTTTCGTGTTTTACAGTCTTTTGAAATTATGCGTACTTTTGCGATACAATATATTATCAACAACAACGATTATAATTATTATATAATAATAATTAAAACGTGAGGCGTGCATATTTTGAGTTTTGATGAACTTATTTCAATAAAATTATAAAAAAATATGTATACAGTGTTTATTTGAATTGATTGCGCACAAGAAAATATTAGTGTATTGATTTTTGCTCCCGTGATATAAATTTCTTAAACGAGTGTTTGTAACTATTTAATGGTGATTTTTTTTTTCAAACAGTCGTATTTGCGCTTTTGGTTAATTTTTACGCGGGACGTCAAGTACACATCTGATGCACATTAATTTTACGCACGATAGACTATAGTAAATAGTAATGAACTAATGACTAATGAATGATGGACTAACGTTAATATAATAATAATATACTTATAGGCTATAGCAGTATAGATTATAAAAATAATCAACAATAATGTTCTCTTTTTCCCCATACGGTTATTTATTGTACATACTATTTCGTTTATCGGTCATCTCCGTTTACACTTCAATAGCAAAACATGTACATTTGATGTTTACGTATATTATTATAGTAGTAAAAGTATTGCACTTCACACGAAATAAAATATTATTGCGACGAATCGTTGGCTTTTTTTCTTCTTAATCGCTCATGGTCGTGTATTTTCTCAAACCATTGATTTGCAATGTTGTTTTTCCTCGAGAATTACGTTAATACATTATGTTTACGTTAATCGGGTAATTATTAGTCTCATTTTTTTTTTAACGTAATGTTTGTTTTTGGTTCTAGGCGAAGAACCCCCAGTAATCATGTCGCCAGATTCGGGAATCAACGAATTGCAAGGTCTCAGCCTCGAAGAGCAAGAAAAACAGAAAGAAGAATGGCAACAAGAACTGAACAAGGTGGAAGAAGAAATCAAGACGTTGCGTGAAGTACTTGGATCCAAGGTGAAAGCATCCCAAGAACTTAGGCGCAAGCTTGGCTATACTGTTTGGCAAGAGATTAGTGAAGATGTGTCGCAAAGCTTACGAAACGTGAAAGAGTCTAATGTGTAAGTTCATGTGTTGTGATATAATTCCCATGGTGCAGTTTAATTTATACTTGCTAGCTTTTGGTTTATTATTTTTTATTACAATTTTTTTTTAAATATTTTTTTTAATTTTTTTTTTTATTATTTTTATTTTTATTATATTTAGTTACCAAAATGTAGAAGACAAATTTACACAAATTGGAAAAGCTGTTGTTGACGCACCAATGTAAGTCTTCTATACAAAGACAAGCATTTCACATTCATAACGTTTATTTTATATATCAGTGTTTTAATAAATCAAAAATATGCTATTTATCTTCAACACAGCTTCTAATAAATTGGTGTGATTCAGATTTGATAAAATAACAGCTAGACACATAATATACTAAAAAATAATATGATATCTAAATAAGTTCTTTCTTGATTGGCCATAGTAATTATCTATAACAGTAATTTATCTATTGCCTGTTCCTTAGTATTTAAACTGTTTTCTATAGTGTATGTGCACTAAGCTATACTTAAATTTTATCAACTATATTAAACCTACAGGCAACAAAATGTAAATCATATAAAGTTTTATTTACTACAATTATTATTTTTAATTTTCTTGATATTTATTATTTATCATTTTCTAAATTTCTCTTAAACAGAACAAAAAAAGATCACTGTATTAAGTATTTAAAAAAATAATAATATCATTTCTAATTTCTAAATAAAACATTAAACTATAATCATTTTAGAGATATCATGCTTACAAACTCATATTAATGTAGTAGTATCTACACTTTTGAATCGTGCACATTTATTTTATTAACCAACAATTGAATTTTGTGATAATATGTTACATAATTTGGCAATGACAATATTGTTGTATTTTCTTTACCAGATTCAACTTTTCTTTACCAGACTCCGACGACATGCGCACCCCAACCAGGAACATGGTTCTTAAACACTGGTATATAAAATCTACGTGTACATTCTACATGCATGTACTCTAGAATATTCCGGAAAAAAATAGATTATGCTTATTTGTGTTAATTATTAAACTGCTTGTAAATAAGTCTTATTTCATATTTGCACTTTTGCTTGATCTTCTAATTAGTTATTTCTATTTTTGTAAAAACACTTAGTTACCAAAATGTAGAAGGCAAGGTTAAGCAGTTTGGAACAGCAGTCGTCGAAACGCCTATGTAAGTCTTGCCTTTTTTCTGTTTGTACACTAACTCACTATGCTGTTACCTTGTATTGGAGTAATATTTTTGTCAGTTTGAGTTTTGCAAATTATATAATACGAGTTTTCAACAGACTATGGTTAACATAATCTGGATTTTAATTAGATATTTTATATACTTGTATACTATTATGTATTATGTTTGTGATGTTTGTGTGTGTGATGCAGTAAAAATATGAAAAATTATATTGTTTATGATCAAAATTGAAATATTATTCAAAAAAATCATTAAATTATTATTTTATTTAACTATTTAAGTATTACATTATATGTTACATATTGTTATTAAATCAGTTTGTAGTTCCCAGATTTAATATCGCTAAAAGTATCATTGATAAATATTTAAATGTCAAGATTTTTATGAACATTCTCACTAGCTAATTATTTGTATTTTTACAGTTTGGTAATTGTGTTTTTTTCCGGATGCATAGTTGAACTCTACATTTTATTACACAGTTATATTCATAATTATAAATAATTCAACCACTTTTGTCCCCAAATAAAATTTACTTTCAAATAATGAATTTAATGAACATTTCTGAAACTAGTTCTTGAGCTATAATATTTGAACTATTATTTTTAAAAAGTATTTGATTTTTACTCTAAATATTTTTTAAAAATATATTCTATTAAACGGATCATAACTTATTATAATTATGATAATAAAGTTGGTTTTTATTTTTTGTAAAGCATTAATATCTGTTTAAATAAACATTATTCTTAACTTTAAAGTTTTAATCTATTATTCCATTGTTGAATTTTTGTTATTTCAAAATTTTATTGACATGTATTTGTATTATTCACCATTATTTTTGTGTATTAATCAAGTGCTATGGTTATTCTTTTAACTTCTTGATTACAATACTAGTACTTTAACTTTTGGTGTAAGGTTTATTATACTAATTTTTATACATTTTCAATATTAACAGATGGTTTGAAATATTATTTGAAACATTCAACTAATATTATTTGTTTGTTGGTTATAATGGTGCACCCATTTTTTATATTTTTTAGGAAGGTTTTTATTAGTTTTTACTAGAAAATTTACCTCATATATTTATTCACAAAAATGTGTTATATGTACTAATGTATTAATATAACTTGTACAAATAATTTATTAATTCTCCTGGATGCGCTACTGGTTATTTATTGCACGAAAATTTATTTTTAAATTATAAAATTGTTTAAATTTGTACAGTTATCAAAAAACTGAATCCGTTGTAAAAACAACTGCAGAAAAAGCCACTACAATATTTGGAGGATTTGGTAGTGGTCTAACTACCAAACTCGGCCAAATCAAGAATTCTGAATCATTCCGTTCTTTTGAAGAAAAAGTAGGATCAGCCTTGGAAAATGTTAAGGTACTATATTTATATACATTTGTGAAGCATTAAACTATTTTACATTTTAATTTTTAGACAAAAGTGGCATCTCGATCCAATTCAATGCAAAACTTTGATGAGATATTGGAGGAAGAAACTCGTTTGGCTAATGAAGAAAAACGTTCACGAGAAGAACGTGAAGCTTCAACAAAATAAATCTTTGTTCTCGTAAACCATCTCTCTCTTGTACTTTGACATTTATTATAATCGTGCAATCTTGGTCACTTAAGTACAGAATTTACCTTAAACTAGGCACTAACTATTCAATTTCTCACAAAAATAACTTTTTTCCTGAATTTAGTGTTGAATAAAATGTATTTTTTAATATGATTACAATATATGAAAGCATTTTTTCCTTAATGTTAATTTTTGATTTGTGATTTTTACTAGTTATTATTATTCTTATTTATATATATATATATATTTTTTTTTTTGTAAAAATATTACTTATGAGCGCTTTAATAAGAAAATATTAATTATATAACTGTGCCTATACAACGATATTGTACACCATACACTTACAAATATTCCAATTGTAATTAAATTAGATATTTTTTTAGTTAAGTATTTATATAAATTAAACTACATTTATTATTATGTATACAAAAAGCATTAATCTTTTAATGATTACTAATTAGGAGATTAATTATAATTTCTCAGACAAGTTAAAAATGTTTTTCTTTAGTTAGAGCTCTATTAAGTTTTTAATATAACGAATCTATAAGCATTCATTCAGTTTTTATTTAATACTATTATATGTAAATTGTTTCAAATCAATTGTTTATAGAATGTTTAAAAAATAATATTTTCGAATTAGAAATAATAGACATCATCTGAGAAATAGTTGCAGAAGAGGCAAGGCAAAGTTATTATATACAATTTGAAATACAATATAAACATTTTTAATGTGTATGTTAGTTTACAAAACCTAAATATAACTTAACTTATTTGTTTATTTATTTTTAATCAAATGCTTGTAACTATTATATATTTTAGTATACGGTTGATATTTTAGACATTCGACCTTTCCCTCTCATTCATAATGAATCTTCTACATCAACAATATAATAGTAGTTATATTGGGTTTAAGAAAACATTATTAGTATTTTTACCTGCTTACTACTTTGGATTTAAAACTTCTAAAATATATATATGACTTAGTGTAAGGTTACTACATTTACAATATCTCTACTGAACAACGAACTTTAACAGAACTCATTTTATGGACCTTTGAAATGGGTATTTAATTTAATATGCTTTTATTAAATACCTGTTTGTAATATTTATTTCAAGCTAATGGTACTTTTCAGAAATTGAATAATGTGTATTCATTGATCTAAAAATAATTATAATGTATTGATGTGTTTATTAAGTACGTATGAAATGAAAAATGTGACTTGTATTATTCTTTTGCTTAAGTATTAACATAGAATTATTACACATTGTAATAAGTTTTATTGCCAAAGTTCACAAATTTATATAACATAACTGTTTGAAAAATAATGCACAGATTCAGAGATTATAAATTGTACGCAGTAGTAAATGATATAAATAATTACAAATTTATTTTTTCAAATATTAAAATATAGATATATACATCTATTTTATTCTTTCAAATATAAAATAATCATTTAAATACAAGTGTTTGTACAATAAAAGTATACAAAATATATAAAATGGATGGTAAAACACATGGGGGAAATTTGAACAAAATTGTAATTGTATATACAGGGTCCGTCAGAGCAATCGAATGTTATTAAAATTATTGATGCTCCAAGAGAAGAAGTCCAATCGGTGTGGAAAACGGCCGTTGTAAAGCTGATGAAGTGTTAAAGTGCTGTTGTAGTTGTCAACATGGTGTGGAGTACGGCGGTACCTATTTCGAAAACGGTAAATCTATCGGTCAAATGCATGGAGATTTACTAACTCTTTTTCAACATATCACGTCATGGAACCAGTGGCGTATTTGAGAGTTCATGTCCGGGGGGGGGGCGAATTTTTACCAATTTGTTATCATCGACACAATTTTTCGGAATTTTTGTTTTTAAATGAAATATCCTATACCCATTAGTTATATAAAATTTTCCTGGTCTAAAAATTCTCGGGGGGGGGATTGTCCCCATCGCCCCCCCCCCTCAAATACGTCACTGCATGGAAAAATTCCTAAACGCAACACTGTTTTGAGATGGGTCACAGCGTTCAACACAACAGGTATACGATGATGATGAAAAGAACTTACGGGCCAAATCGGATTATTAGAACACCTGAAAACGTGGACAGATAGTAAGGTTGAATACATTACAGAGCTCCAACCGTTCTGTCCGTTTACGCGGCATTTCTCTTGGAGTACGTTGGATCTTAAAAATGAACTTAGCGTTTCGTCATCCCTATAGAATCCAAGTTTGCCAACCAGTTATCGGCAGATGATTACTACAACGTTTTAATTTTAAACAATTCATCTGCTCAGGATTGAATTAATAATTGACGATAATGATAACATGATTTTGTTTACGAGTGACGAGACTATAATTTCTTTTTGAAGGGTAAGGTATGTCAATAAGTAACATTGTCACTACCGGTCCCCAGTAAACCCGCGACAATTGCACGAAGCGCCTTTGCATACCCCAAAAGTTGCAGTTGGGTGTACAAAGGGCCCATAATTGACACTTGTTTTTTCGGGGACAACGACCGCTGAAAATTCAGAGCATCACACTGAAATGTTGACCCAATTTTTTCTCCGAACTTTAACGTCAACGTGCCCGTGTCAGAAAAGTTTGGTTTCGACAAGATGGAGCACCATCACGCACTACAGCTCATGCCTCAATTGAAGTTTTTGGCCAAAAATTCCATGGACTACGTCTAATTACGCGCTCTGGAGGTTTTCCGTGGGTCCTTGGCTCTCCTGACTTGAGAACTTGTGATTTTTTTTTTTTTGTAGGATCGCCGCTTAGAGTTAAAAGTTCATCAACACAACCCACGAACCCTTGATGAATTGAAAGTCAAGATCACACGAGTGGCGAGAAAAGTTCCGGGACAGATGCTGACCCACGCGATGGGTTTGTTTTGCGAGCGCCTGGAATTCTGCATCGTGGCTCAAGGGCACGCCATCATATGGCTGACATTATTTTTAGAACCTACATTTTGTAACGGATGAAAAAAAAAACCATGTAACATAAATATAAATATATATATGTTTCTACATTTTTTTGATGGGATACAAATTATCTTTTTTACCGAAATCGCTTTTGGCGTAGTATAATTTTGAAAAACATGCGTAATATACATTCTGACGGACCCCGTGTGCACCAAATGTATCGATGATAATGCTACGGAAATAAAATCATACAATCACAGGCGGATATTTGGTCACATTCGTAGGGGGGAGGAGGGGACTTGATAGTTTTGTCTTATCCATTAGCGTAAACACTAAACAGACATTTATACTTTATAGACGCTTCAACCTACTTGCAAGTAGTGATAGTGGCTACTCTTACTGTAATATAGCCGAGGCACCAAATATATACATAGGTAATAGGAACACAAAAAATCAATTATTGGTAGCTACTAATTTTTATTTTTATTTTAATCATGTGTAAACCTATTGCGTTGTGCAAATATATTAATGTGAGTATTCCAGACCATTTTCGAATTCCATGAAAATAAAATAAGAATTATAAAATATCGAATATGATAATATACAATTTATTTTTACGTCTGGGCGTCTGATGTGCGCTTAATAACGTTAATATAATTAATATCCGCCTATGCATACAACACTTTACGCATAATACATGTTCCTATCGTGAGATATCGTTGCGGGCTGATTGCAGTAGTGTACCGAATTCGTGGTGGGCGGTCGGCCAAAAATGGACGACTGACAGACGTCATACTCGCATGATGGCCCGTCCCCCGCGGTGTACTGATGCGGTATTCTGTGCGAGGAGACGGCGTAAACGTTGGTAGTGCCCACGTACTGCTGTTGCGACATGACGTCGTCGTGCTGTCCGAGCGACTCTTCCGCGGCGGCGGCGGGGTGATGTGCGGCTTTGTGCGCGATGAGACCGGACGATTGGGTGAACGACTTGTGGCACACGTCGCACCGGAACGGTTTTTCGCCGGTGTGCGTTCGTCTGTGCGTGTTCAACGTCGATTGGCTGGCAAACGATTTCGGGCAAACGTCGCATCCGTACGGTTTTGCTTTGGGCGCCGCACACGCACCGATGCGCTTCGCTGCTGCAACGGTCGGCGGCCGTCCTCCGGTGGTGCAGTATTTGCCCGCCGCCGCAAAGGCCCTATTGTCGGCCGAATGGTGATTTCTCTTGTGCAACACCAACACGTACGACTGGGTGAACGTCTGGTGGCACATGTCGCACACGAACGGCCGTTCGCCGGTGTGCGTGCGCCGGTGACGGACCATGTCGTTGCGCTTGACGAACGCTTTCGGACAGTAATCGCACTTGTGCGGCTTCTCGCCGGTGTGCGCGCGCCGCTTGTGCGTTTTCATGCTGCTCAACAGGGCGAACGGCATGCGACACACGTCGCAGCTGTAGGGCTTTTCGCCGGTATGCGTGCGCCGGTGCGTGGTCAACGTGCCCAGCTGCAGGAACGTCTTCTGGCATATGTCGCACTCGAACAGTTTCTCCCCCGTGTGCACCTTCTGGTGTTCCTTCAGGTTGCACGAGTCGATGAAACGCTTGTCGCACACGTCGCACCCGTACGGCTTTTCCCGCGTGTGCGTCCGCCGGTGCACCCTCAGCTTGTACGAATCGTGGAACGGCCGTTGGCATATGTCGCATTCCAGCCGTTGCCGTTCGCCGCGTTTCTTCTTGGCGCGTTTCGCTGCACCGAACGTCGCCGCCGCCGCCGGTTCGGTGATTCTCTTCTGCGCCTTGGGCCGGTGCGTTTGTCTGATGTGCTTCAGCAACGCCGAACTCTCGTCGAACGTGTCCTTGCACTTGGCGCACTTGAACCTTTGCGGCGGCACCACCGTGCTACTGATGACGTCGACCACGGTCAAGCCCTGCTGCTGCAGCGGTTGACCAGGAACGTGGTGGTGGTGGTGGTGGTGGTGGTGCTGCTGCTGCAGGTGCAACCCTTGGTCTCGTAACGGCAAAGGGTACGCCTCGACTGCAGGGGTGTCCGATGGCTGCGGCTGCTGATCGTTGGCGACGACGACGGACGACGACATGACACTATTGTTGTCCGGTTCGGCGGCATACCATCCAATGGACCAATGGTTGTCGTCGTCGGCGTAGTCGTCAGCGGCCACGTTCGGCTGCAGTACGCTGTATTGATCCGTCGGCATCGGCGGCCGCCGCTCGTCCGGTTGCGCCCGCGGCCCTCGTTCGGTGCAGGCACGGCCATCGTCATGCGGCTGCGGCCGGTCCCAGTGGGTTCGCTTGTGCACGATCAGACTGGACGATTGCGTGTACGCTTTGGGGCAGACGTCGCACCGGTACGGTTTTTCGCCCGTATGGGTGCGCCTGTGCGTCACCAGTATCGACGAATAGGCGAACGCCTTGGGACAGTAATCGCACTGGAACGGCCTTTCGCCCGTGTGTATCCGCCCGTGCCTGGCCAGCACCGACGGGCCGGTGAAACTCTTGTGGCACACCTCGCACCGCCATTCGTTCGTTCGCTCGCTGTGCTTGGCCGCGTGTCTGGTCATCACGTTCGCGGTGGCAAACGATCTCGCGCAAACGTGACACTTGAACGGCTTGTCGTTTTCATCACCGCGGTCCGTTGTTGGCTTCGCCTTTGCGGCGTGCGCAAACGGTTTGGTCCACTGGGGCACGCCGTCGTGCGTGCCTTTGTGCCGGTCCAAACTGGCCTTTTTCGCGAACGCTTTTCGGCAAACGTCGCATACGTAAGGCTTGTGCCCGGTGTGCAGCGCTTTGTGCTTGCGCAAGCTGTTGGCCAGCGTGAACAGCTTGTGGCAAACATCGCACTCGTACGGTTTCTCGTCGGTGTGCGTTCTCTTGTGATCCGCCAGGTTCGACGAGTGGGCGAACGTTTTGTGACACCAATCGCAGCGAAACGGCTTCACCCCCGTGTGAATCCGCTTGTGTATGTTCAACTTGGATTTTTGAGCAAACGCTTTTGGGCACAAGTCGCATTTGAACGGTCTCTCGCCGGTGTGCATTCTTTTGTGCACAATCAAAGTGCTCGACAGCGAGAACGACTTATCGCATTGGACACATTTAAACGGTTTCTCGCGAGTGTGCGTTCGTTGGTGCTCGATTAATTTATGTCTGGACGCGTACGGAAACGTCTTGTGGCAAACGTCACAGTCCAACCACCGGCCCTCGGGCCTTTTGATGGGTGTACCGGTTTTTAACGGAGTCTCGTTCACTTCGTTTATCAAGCTCGCGCCGTCCATGTTTTCTCTGTCGTTGTACACGGGCGGCTCAGTTGCGTTTTTATCACTGCTGGGATCTGCTTCGCCCTGAAACCAATTAGACCAGTTATAACTTAAATCTCCGACCGACGGGGTCGGAACACCGGTGTCCCATAAGCCTGTGGTGGACATTGCCGGCAATTCGGAACACTCATTTCTCGGTAAAGTGTTTTGACTGTTGGACACCTGTTGCGCGTTGAGTACATGTAGTGGCATATGAGGTATTTCGCCGGTATGTGTTCGCTTGTGCGCTATCAAACTGGCCGAGTTGGTAAATGATCGTTCACACGAATCGCATGCGAATGGCCTCTCTCCGGTGTGAATTCTTTTGTGTATTATCAGCCCAGACGACTGCGTAAATGACTTATCGCAGACGTCGCAATGAAACGGTTTCACACCGGTGTGGATTCGTTTATGCCTCTCCAGGTCACCACTTTTGGCAAATGCTTTTGGACAAAAATTACATTTGTGAGGTCTATCGCCAGTATGTGTTCTTTTATGCGAACTCAAACTGCTGGACAGGGAAAATGTCTTTTGACATATATTGCATTTATACGGTTGTTCGCCCGTATGTGTACGTCTATGTGCCACTAAAGTTCCAGACGTTGCGAAACATTTTTGACAAAATTCACATTTAAATGGTTTTTCTCCGGAATGGGTTCTTTTATGATTTGTTAAAATATGTGAATGAGCAAAAGATTTTCGACAAACGTCACATGTATATGGTTTTTCTCCGGAATGAGTTTTCCCGTGACTTTTCAAACTATAAGAATTAGAAAATACTTTACGGCAAATTTCGCAACAAAATGCTTTTTTTGCACTGTGCGTCCGAGTGTGTTGGGTTAATTTAGTTTTATTCGGAAAAGATTTTGAACAAAACTCGCACTGGTAAGGTTCATATTGGAAATATGTTTGTTTGTGTTTTGATAGACCGGGTAATTTTTTAATAACAGGAACTACTTTATCAGTAACTATATGGTTTTTTCTCTCACAACAAGACCGTTTTAAATGGCTTATTATTTGTGAACGTTTATAGTATATAATTTTACAATTATTGCATGTATATTTTTTAGTTAAAATATTGTCTTCTACGCCTTCCACCATTTCAAAAAGCATAGATTCACTTGGATTTTGAAATGTTTCATCGTCAACCGCTGACGTTTCTGCGATGTATTCAGTCATTATTATTGCTCACGTATTACTTATTATGGCCACCAATGTATCCTCCGTATTCAAATAGCTAAAATAAAAAAAAGTCTATTAAAATATTGATAAAAGGTATTAAGAGTTTCATAATTACATTTTACATCAATCCAATTAAACTGGTAATAATAAAATTATATTTAACATAAAAAAATTCAAATGAAAACGATGAGTACCTACTACCTATCTCTCTACCATCTCTTATGTAACTAGAAATATATAAATATATGCTCATTAGACTTTAAAAGTATACATTATAAATTAGCTAGGTACCTATAGATTGAATGTTAATTTGATTGATGTTTTTTTTTTTTACTTTTGTACCAATAATTAATTTGGTATCCAACTAATTTAGTTCTAAAATGACGTGACTGCCGGCTGGATTTACCGTGCTAAGCCATAACAATGCACACGTACACTTTACCACTCTCCAACCAGTCCAACCAATACACCTCCCTTTAAGAATGCAAGATAAATCATAATACATACAATGCTGTTATAGTATCCACTTCGGATTATTTAGGATTAGAAAAATCTCGATTGTGTTATAAGCAGTTGACTTAATCCCAATTAAAAAACTATAAACGAAGAACAGATTTGCATACTTGCCAAGAACGAACAAGTAACAACTACATCAGTTAGCTGAAACGTGTGAAACAATGATATTTCGAAAGCCACATATCTTACCAACTTAGATACCTAGTTCATTGTTCATGTAATCTTAAGTAAATTATGTTAATCGTAAATATGTGCCATTAACTAGAGAAGATAAATTCGTAGTTCTATGTAACAAATGGAGACAATTTTGTACCTACTGTGAAGTTAATACAGAACAATGAACACTAATGTCAACAAATTATTTGTATCCAATTAAGTAGGTACCTAGGTAATTATTTTTAAAACCTATGTAGATTTTGTTCCTTGACTAAACTTTACATTTCTAAACTCATATGAACTCATAATTGTACAACATTTTTAACAACTCATTTTTAGCAACAGCAACAAAAGAAAAATAATACAATAATTAAAGATAATTTAATATAACTAAAGGTATATTCAAAATCAATTAACAAATTGCATAATATGTTGCACAATAAATTCATGGAATCACATTTACAATATACGTTGTAATTATTGTAAAATATATGTCTAGTGTAGTCTTAATTATATTATTAATACATTTTACAATTAAAAATATATATTAGATAGAATCATATAAAATAAAAAAGGAGATAATCCCAACTATATACAAAGAAGTAATTTTAAGTGAAATTTAAACACATAAAAATTGCTGCCCAGAATTTTGATGAACAATGATTTGCCATATAACTGAGGAGTGTATTATAATAAGGGGATGTTAAGAATCCTTTGATGATAAATAAACACTGAATTGTATCCCATAGACAATATTCAGTGCTGCCATCGTCTATTAACACAGCTCGAGAAGTTGAATTTGGATGACAGTTTAATAAAGTCTTACAATGTATTCTATAACTTTTACTACTTAATCATAAATTCATAACTTTCAAATTGAAAACAAATTATTTCAGTACAAAACAATTGTCATCTGATTTTGTTGGAGTCCACCCTCTTAAACTTTAAAACGTTAGTGTACCTAAATTAATGTATACAACACTTTTATTACTTATGTAAAAATATTCTGATGGAACAATAAATAAATCTCTATTCAATTTATTGCCATTTAATTTGCATAAGAATTTAAAATTAGGTATTTTATAATTGAATGTAGCCATAATAAACATGAACTACTATTTACTATATAATACTTCAAATATTTGTTTATGATCTAATAAGCTAGCTCTAGCAATAGTTCAACAAACCCTATACATATTGAATTAACAGAATTATAGAAGAGACAATATTATGGAATATGGAAGTATTTAAGATAATAATTACCTGGTTTAGCTGGATAATCTTTCTAAAACAAAGGAGGATAACATCAGTGGCCAAAAATAAGTAAAGCTGATCATTTTGTTTTACTTCTGTAAATAAACAAGTATATTGACATATTTTCTCATAGATAATAAAAACATTTTTATTACATATATTGATTTTCTCTACGTTAAATAAATCAATAATTATTTTAATTGAAGTAAAAAAAAAAAAAAAAAAAGTAAACAAAAACATACAATTTTTTTTTTTTTGTACCCAACTTATTATCAATAAATATTTAGCTTTTGTTATAGATAATCACTAATGTTTATTTATTAAACTATTAAATAATATTAAATATTTATGATATTTATTTATTAAATTATTTATAACACAGAATATAACAATGTTATATTATATTATATATATATATATATATATAAATATCAATGTTATTGATTCTGTGCGATAACACATATTATTATAAACAACAATACGGTATATCGTGATAACAACTGGCTTATAGATAAACTTATTATCTATACTTATATTATCTATAAACTTTGCGACTTTAAACCACGGCTATAGATGTAGCCATATAGGCATCTTCTAATATCTATAGCATAGACATTATGTTACAATTATGTCTATGATCTATAGCCGTACTTTAAACCGACCGTTTATTGTCTATTGTTTACGGAAGTGCTGAGAGGAATATGTTGATGTTGATTTAATGTATTCGTAAATAGTAGGATTGTCCGATAATAATAATTTAGTGTTAAAGTATTATTCAATAGCGGTAAAGCCATTAGGTTTGCAAAATGAGGACATCAACATTGTCCATAAGTCATAACCTGATATGTAATAATTATTTACAGATTGTTATAACTTTGATGGTCATGGAGATAAACGAAGATTAAGTCAAAATTTTAATTTTTCCTGTATTCATCAAAAGGTGATTGAGCTTTCTATTATAGTATTTTTAGTAGACATTTTTCGGGGTAAATGAAAAATATTTAAAGGGGATAAAATTTCTCTCTCTAAATGCATACAGATTTATATAAACCCATATCAGCGGCGTACTGACAAGAGGGAGTTAAGGGTTTACACCCCCTCCCCCTTTATCAGAAAACAGTTTTAATACAAAAATAGAATTGTATGAAAAAAATTATAATTATACTTATAGAAAACCCCCCCCACTCCCATAGATGAACTCTGCATACGCTACTGAACTATATTTCTAAAAATATAGGGCAGTATTAAGAAAACATTGACTATGGCTGTAAATTTGTTTGTACATCTAGAATCTTTGAAAAACAAATGGTAAAATAATATCTTAATATTAAAATAATAATAAATATAAATTATAATTTGTAAATCTATTATATAAATTATTTCTTACAATAAATACAATTCAAGATATAATTTCAATGTTTTATTTTTAGTAGTAATTAAAATATTTCACATAGGTATAATGTATTATGAAAATGTACATGACATATAAACAATATAAATTACACTTAATTCTAAAATATGTTTATCTTAAATTCTTATTTATTATTTAATTGTAGTTACTTGATTCCATTTATAAAAATTCTTTCAACTGAAACAAAAAATTTAAAATTTAAATATTAATATCATCTATAACCATCCTAATTATTATTATACCAAAAACTTATGAGTCTATAAATAAAATTTGGCATTAATCTAACTTATAATATACAGTATGCTATATGGGTTAAAGATCAACTTAGAATGATCTACTTACTGCAATAATGAAATATAAAATGAATAATATGGATTATTAAAAAATAAGTATTATAAACCATTATAATAACTATCACTTATCCTTTTATTGTACTATAAGAATTTAAGTTTAGATTAATTAAGACTATTATTTGGTAAGGTTTGAAACCTACCAAATATATATACCATGTATAGAAAATTAATTTGAGTTTAAAATTCAAATTAATTTTCTATACATTATTTATTCTTCTTTATGTGTGTCATTAAAAAAAATGATACAGTAACTTATCACTTTATTTAAACTATGGACCTTCAAAGCTTTTTATTAGCAGTGGCATTCAACTTCTAAAATGTACTTAGATAAAATTATAAAAACAATGGTCCTATGCAGTCTCAATATAATAAGATTGAGATATTTATAATATAATTTATAAATATAAGTTTGAATATTTAATGATAATATTAATGAAATTAATTAATTAATTAGAAGTACTAAGTCGACTATGTAAAAATATATGGCTATCAGTTATTGGATATGGTTAGTAAGATAGTTAACTGGTTAAATAGGAGAAATGGGTATTTTTTTAAAATTATACCCAATACTAAATAACTATGCATTAAACTAAACAGCAAACAGTCAAATATAAGCTGTAGATGATAAATTTATTATCTATGCTTTTAAAAATCACACTTAACTAAATTGTAGTTTATTATTATATAACTGATTGTAAAAACAAAATACTTACTGGATCATCATCATCAATAGTAAAATCTTCTATGACGTCTTCATCATTTGTTTCATGTCTCATAAATTCTTCAGATTGTTCTTGTGAAACATCACTACTTTCTACTTCATTATTTGTAATGAGTCCTATTCCACCTAAAATAAATATTTATTTAGGGTCACAATTAAAATTAAGAATTTATGTTTAAGTTTATTAGTACTTTTATCTTAAATTGACGAATCTCATTTATACAAAAAAGATAAGTTAAAACTAAATAACCTGTCTTGTTAATTATATATACTACATTACAGTTAATATATAGTATATAATATGTTTAATCAATGCTTTTTTAAAACACCATCTATGTTCTAGTTTTGATTTTATGAGATTTGTCATGAATCATGAGGCATAAAACTTTTGGTGCATATTTACAACTCAAGTTTATCCAGACAAATAGTAAAATCTACCATAGTAATATGAACATATTTCTTACTACATACCAAACTTAAAATAAAATAAATTTAAAAAAAGAACATAAATGACCAACAATCTAATGATTGAAATACCGGCCAAGTTGATCTGTAAACATATAAAAAAATATACATATATAATAGACAATGATGCAGATTGAATAGTGACCAAATGATAAGTTAATATAAGCCATGGAATATTTTTAAGGTTTGATAATATAATTAATGTAAACTTAGGTACAAATATTAGATAGACACCTAATTTAAATAAATTATAAAATTATCAAATTGTTGATAAAAAGAGAACATTTTAATTCATATGATGATCAAGTGATCAATTATTCTACATACAAAAATTATTCAAATTGTTGCAATCTGTAAAAAAAGCAAGAAGTTACTGGGTAAGTATATGGTTGTGCAAAAAGGTATACGGTTACATTCAATATTTGTATATTTGTAATCTGGCTCAATAGCAATTGTGGTCATACAATTAAAATATTTAATGCTATTTATTTAATCTAAAAAGTTTTGTATTATATTTTTAAACTATTCTAGTATCCGCTCATCTAAGACTCATATAGGTTAATCATGGGCAAAATCAAATATTCCTCAGAAACTACGATATTTAGAATAAAAAAGCAATACTTTTTTTTTATAAATATATACATTTTAAGTGACCAAATGTCTCAAAACGCAAAAAATATTCAAATACATACATAACATGCACTTATGTCGAAATATGCAAAAAATATTCAGTATAGATTTTTTTTATTAAGAAAATTAAATGATCTATGGGACACCTATTGACTTCATATAGGTATATATAATGTAAATTTGATGAAAATAGCAACATTTATGTAATGCAAATCCTGGTCATTATTAATTACTAATCATTAATCATAATAACTTTTAAAATATTTAATTCAGTACTTATTAATTAACAAACAAATTGATATATTTTCGTAAATAGTTATCTTAATTTTATAGTTGATTTAAATCATTTGCACAATATTTACTATCAATGAATTGAGACCACATTTCTTCCTTGCCAGATAGAAGAACAGAATCTTTAACATGGTACATCCATGTATTATAAGAGTTTACATCATTGTTATGAATATAAAATTGTCTTAATGCCATCAATATTGATGCTGGTTTCTCAAGTTCTTCTAGACTAGAACTAGATTCAATCAAATTTACCAACAGCTTCTCCATAGTTTTACACACTAAAAAGAATGAATAGTAATTTATTATAAATGGGTCATGAACATTTGTTGAAATGTTTTAAAATAGTTAAGACATCATTTTTCATATAATTATCAGAATATTTAACAACAAATTTGTGTTGGATATTGTTTGTGTATAAATATTTAATGTTTAATAGATAATTTTAAGTTATAATCTTACAAAATTTTTAGAATATAACTATAATAAAACAATTTATTATATACCTATTTTAGAGTCAATGCCTTCTTCTAAAAGTTTATTAAAATCTTCTACGGGACTGTATGATGTTATAACACATGGTTTTTTAATTTTTAATTCTTCAATGTTATTTTCAGGTTTTAAAGGTACACTATCATCCATTACATTTCTATAAAACAAGTAAAACAAAACATTGAAATTAATTAATTTATCAATAATAATATTTTAATTCTTACTTATTATTAATTTTTGTTTGAAATGAAAATAATTTTTTTAAATCATTTATTGGTTGTTTAGCTTTTTCGATAATTTTTTCAGGAGGCTGTAATATGTTCTGGATATATGTTGGTACAGCATTCGTTAATAAATTATCTTTATTTAAAGCTTTTTGAGCTATACAATTATACGTAAATTGTAATTCAGGATTGTAAATATTTTCTGGCATGAACAATGTATCCCTATAATAGTATTAAAAAGTAGAAAAATTGATTTTACAATTATTTTACAATTTACTCGTCATCATTTAAATCCATTGCATTTATGAGATTACGAACAGCATTTTTTTGATCATATGTTGGTTCAAATGATTTTAGTGATGGCAGCTTAAATAAGTGTTCATCTTCAGCATATGGAAGATTAACTAACACAAAAAACTAAAAGGAAAAAAAATACAAGTATAACTAAATTTTCATTACCAGTAAACATTTTAAACATTTCAATCATCTTCCACAATATAGTATTTTTAAGTTAACAATTACAATTAATTTCCAATATCTTTTTAGTTTTAAAAAAATCTGATATTTGTATTTGTATAACAATTTGAATAGAAAAATAAAGTAGAAGAATTGAACTAAAACTGAAATAATAATAAAACTTGTAAAAAGCATTGAGTGTTATCTGTTAAACAATGTAGACTTTATAGTGACATTATAGATTATAGTGGTGTATTTAGGATGTTTTCTAAGGGTGTATCTATTTACTGATTAATCTAGTAACATATATACATTTTTAGTAGTAACATAGTTTAATCAACATAAATAAAATGTACTTATTTTCTTTTAATTTACTTTTGTCATACTTTTAAAAATTACTCAAGTAATATTACAATTTCAAACAGTGGTGTTTCCATAGGGTATTCTCAACATTATTTTGAAAATACAAGGGTATACTATGTATACTCTCAAGCAGATTTTAAAGAAATATAGATTATAATATAACAATTGATTTAACAACTGTTTAAATTTTGAACTATTTTTATAATTGGTATTATTTTTCTTCTTCATACAATCAGTATATTATAATTTAAATTTTTTTGTTAATATTTATACCCATCCATCCATTCTATATCATCACCGTATTAATCATAAAAAATATTATATTGAGCCTGATTGGCATATAGTATACTCTTAACAAAATGTATGGGAACATAACTGATGGTAAAATACCTATAGAAGAAAAAAAATTTCAAGAAGGGATCTTTTCCCCATATCCACTATCAGGTAAATATGACAATTTTAAATGTAATTATGTTATTAATAGTAACATTTACTAACATTTTTATCATCTTCTGTTTGAGGAAACATTGCACTAATGTTTGGCATACAATTTGACATGTATACTTTTCTAACAATCATAATTTCTTCTCTGTCAACCATAGCTTTAAAGATGGCACCAAAAATGACATAATCTTCCTTCAGTAAATATATAAAAAAAAAAAAACAGACATACAGTTATTATTGTTATTAAGAATTTATTAATACACATTAAATACATATAATTAAAACAGTGGGTAGGTATTGATTATTTATGGTGGTGGGAATCTGACTATCAATTATTTGGAGAAAGAATGAATTGAGAGATAACTTTGAGTAAATTGCGCAGCATACATAAATATATTAATTAAGACTCTATTATTCATACATTTAATTTTGTCTAGAACCTAGAGGCTTTTAAATATTATACAAGTAAATTTAATGTTTGTCAATGTTGGGATAGTTTGTTCACTATTTATTTGTTTCCACAATGATGTCCCCATAAATATGAGAAGTTCTAGACCAGTGTAGTTACTCTTAAATGATAGTACTTCTTAATTATTTCTTATTCAATTCAAAGTTGAAATAGAATACACTCACCTTAAATACAGAAAAAGTATACAGAATATTTAAAAGCATATACAATATAAGGAAAAATAGTTTATTATACTTTTGAAATGTTTTAATTGCATTTAAGTCATCACCACTTTTTTATCCACAGTTGATACACATACAACAAATCTTTCAAGTTATTTTCATTTGGCAGATACATCTAATGAATTTCAGTTTGATTTTAGCATTATTCTTATTTTTTTTTTTTACATTTTGGCTGAAAAATCTGATAATCAATATTCTCAACATGCTTAGAAAATCTGGCTATTAATCAGTCGGTGATCAAGGAAAGGACAATAAATATTTATTTCGTAATTTCTTTTGACAGTCCCTACAAGAATATTACTTCTTTCATTTTGCCTATCAGTGATTTGGTGATTAAGTGTTGTGTTGTAAGTAAATAAGTACCTAAAAGTGCTATCACAATTAGTAGAATTTCTTTTTTAATTTTATTCACAAAATATGACAGTTTAATTATTTATGATATTATTATTTAAAAACAAAACCAGTATTGAGGATGAAATTAGTTATGACTGATGAGTAATATGAGATGACAGGGGAAGTACAAGAAATGTGAAAAAGAATTACAAATTTAATATATTACAAAAAATTCAAATTTTTTTTACAATATTTACATACTGTCATGTTTCTATCAAATCAGTGTTTTCAGTTTGAATAATTTTAATTTCATTAGATGAATAACTAAAAATTGTTTGCAAAATAAGTGATAAGACTTATAATTTAACAATAATTTTTTTAAAAATGTTCAAGTGAAACAAATTTTTCTGTTTTTTGTCTGCATCAAAATTAAAAGTCATGTTATTTTATATATTTTTTATCATTATGATATTTATTTAGTAATTGTAATTTAAAAATTGGGGGTTTGTATCCTTACAATTCTAGATACATTTCTAGATTACATGCAATATTATGTTCCACATAGCTATAAGCACTTATTTTATATGTATAAACATAACATATTAAAAATTGTTGTTAGAAAATAATATGTGCATATAATAAAATATACTGTAAATTAAAATAATATATCAAGTTCGAAATTACTTCGTTTGGTTTAAAAATATATGATCCTCCATCCATCAAAAATGATCTCTGTATATTTTTAGCTTTTGTAAACCCTAATACTTGTAAGCTTTTAGGACCAGATTTATATCCAAATGCATCAGTATCCAGGTCTATATAAAAAAAATTATTACAAAATACCATAAACAAAAATATATATGAGAATTAATTACCAGAAACAGGTATAATTGTATCCCCAAAACGAAATCCACCTATTATATTATCGCGATCAATTTTTACTTGTACATCATTTTCTTCATAATAATATGAAGTATGCTTTGATAATGGTGTTATTGAATCTGGTGTATCATAATCCTTACATAATACCCACTTAAATTTTTTAGGAACTTCATCTATCTATAATATTTAAATGAAAATTTAAAAATTTGAAATATATTGCTTATACATTTTATTGTAAATTATTAATATAATGTAAAGTTAGCATAACTTAAACATTTTAATATTTATAATACATAGATTGAATTAGTACCTTTTTATAACCTATAATTTTAATACTGAAAATATTTCCAAAGTCCAAGTGGATATTCCAAGCTCTTGGAGATACTTCCTTTGTCTTATAATGACTTAACTGAGGTATAACAGATTCAAAATCAACAGCAGTAGCCTTAAAAAATATACATATTAGATTAAAATATTTCTTTGGACAAATCTTATTTATATTTCAGGGACTCTCATCTTATTAAAATAAATATGATAGAAAAATGAGATGAGTCTTACCAACATATATGAAAGTAGTAATACTTGAGTTTTAAGCTACAGATTATATTATAATATGCCAGACATATTGCACATACATAACTCTTTTTTACAAATTTTCGATATTTTAATATGCCTTATAAGTTATAAGTTTTAACTCTAAGTTAAGGATCTAACAGTTCAAGTATTAAAAATTATTGAAATGGAAAATATGCTTGCTTTTATGTACTTTTCATTAAAGGAGGTACATACATTTTCATTCATATTTATATGTTATATATATTATACTTAAGAATTACAATGAACAGAATCCAAAATACATATTCAATATTACAATAGAGTTTTAATTCAATAACCATAAATGTATCTTACTTTTGTTTCAGTTATAAACTTTCCTATCTCTAGATTGAGAGATATATCATCATAGTCTTTCCCTCTGTAATAAAAATGTTTAGACTTAACAAAATTAATAGGAGTACTGATTACTTAACATTAATATTAACAATTAAAAAATACTTTTTGATTAGACTTAAAATAAATAAATATACACAAATAACTTACATCATAGTTAATTTAATACTTAGATCTTGAATACAAGTTGTTAGGCTATCTATTTGATCAAGTGAGATATCATCAGTAAAATTTGAAAACATAACAATCTGAAGATCAGTAAAAACTTTTGATCTAAAAATAAAAAATTATCTTATAAAATTCAAAAATGAGATAAACATTTCTGAAATTCAAATTATATGTTACTATTTTATTTTAATTTTAGATTTTATCAAAAGCTTTGCGTATATAAATATTATTCCAAATACAGTTTCAAACTTTATATTGAAAAATAAATGAGAGTGAAGTAGTTATAAGTTACAATGTTAATTCCGATTTTTGAGGCATTAATACACGCAAAACAAGCAAATTATTCAGATTCATTTAAATATCTTGTAGTGTAATCAAAATATTATGCTTATATTTAAATAATAATAATGTTATTTAATTTATTTATAGAGACAACATTAATTTATTTTTATTTTAGGGGATACATAACCCAAAAATGTATAGGAACTGTTGATATATACTAATTATGTATGTAGTAAAAAATAAATAAGATATTAATATAAATAAATGTATGTAATAAATTATAATTTATGATATACATACTCATTTTCATTTTTCAATATATCTGTAGCAATAACTAGAGTACTGAGCCAATCAGATGGTTCAATATCAGTAGAAGATATATTATTAATAAACTGAGGTATATCCCAAGTTATTACACCTAAGTTACAAACAATTTCTATGTTTTGAAAAAAACTTCCATGTGATGAGAATGAATTATTTGTTTTAGATGAACCAAATAATATTAGAGCCAAATCATCTTTACTTTCAATTAGTAACTAAAAATGTAAAATAAAAATAAATTATTAAATATTTCAGACATAGGTGTTATTAATTATAAAGATATTTTACTTTTCTTTTTAAAATCATAGATGCACAAAATAAAGACTTTTCAAGAAAAGTTTTTCCATCTGAATCTTGTTGTGAAGAACTTTTTCCAATATCAATTGCTATTATTATTGCTTCCTATAATAATAAAACAAAATATTGAAATTATTTTTTATGCACAGAAATGAATGTTAAATGCAACTACAATATTAAAAAAAATATGTTACCTAAAATATTTACAATAATATTTTATTTAATGACAGTTATTTTTTTTTATTAATTAACTAATGGTAGGTTTAATTTTTTCAAAATAAATACATAAAAAGTAGGTTGTTATTTTAAATATCAAACTTCAGTAATCAAAATCCCAGTAACATTAATATGGTGTGTATACTGTATTAACGATAAAGTACTCCAAAGAAAAGAAAACACTAATAATACAATGTGCATCTAGTGAGAATTTAATAACAGATTTTTACAATGAGATAATTATTCTTAGCAATAAATAGTATTTCTATTTCAGAAATATATTATAATTTATTGTATAGATTAAATCATGGCTACTTATCCAATTAATTCAACTGTCAATATCATGAGAACTATAAATAAGGGATCCAAGATTATGGATAAATGTTCAAACCCAGGATATATTTACAGATGCGACAGCCCAAAATAAATAAAAAACAAATGGCTGTCGATATTTATGCAGATTCAAAAATATGCCATAGTCCTTATATAATCCAGTTATAAGCTTTTTTTAAATACTAAAAATGTATATTATGAAATAAAATAATAAATGTTATCAAAATCGTGAAGGATTTTCATTTTAGCGTCCTATATCCTATAACACATTGAAGTTGGGAGTTGATGGACTAAAGGAGTAGAGTCAGATGTGCAACCAGAGTTCTAACATTAACAATTGTATTACCTTATTTTTTGTGGGAGCCATATTAGATATAGCTAAATGATGTGTTGACGTCAAAACTCTTAGATATTAATGCTTCAATAGTCCCAAATGCGAAGACAGAACCAAGACGGCTAGATGACTGAATAGTGAATACAACTGATCATAGAAAAGTAAATTTCACTGATCCACATGCACATCTACTGATTGATCATACATCACCGTCGTCAACATTCAAGTAATTCAACATCAGTGATTGAGTGATACGATATTTGGCGGGAATGATATGGTATCGACACGATGTAGATAAAATTTATTTTAAACCATTGAACTATATACTATAGTTAATATGGAATACAACTATAGATTATAAAATCAGTTTCACATAAAGTACCCGAACATACTACTACAAAAAAATAAATAAATAATAGGTAGCTATATTTTAAAAACATTGTTTTTTTTACGTTTTGAGGCTAGAAATTGGATACCTACAAGATTCTTCATTAGATTTTCCTAGCTATTAAAAAAATGTTTACCTGTACGTTGCAAAAAAATTGAATTAGTATTGGAAAATTAATTTTTTTTACAATTATGGGAGGATTTTGTTAAGAAATGTTGTCCAGGTGATACTTTAAGCCTTAAGGAAATAACTCTAAGAAATTCTTCATTGGTAATTTTCTTAATGATTGCAAAAATCTAATGAAAAGTTGTACAAGAAAAAGTCAACATTCACCACTTTCATCCACCCGACCACTTTCCCTCAAAATCGTTCGTTTTTTATAGAGAGCAATAGTGCATTGCTGCAATGATGGTACCTTATATACCTAACCTTTATTGGTTTTAAGTTTAAATGACCAATATTTAAAGAAATAGCATTCATGATTTACCCGTCCTTGTAGTATTTCACCTGACAGTCAACTGTGGAAGTGTGGAATGTCACCCAATCTAGGAGTTTTCGAATTAAAAGCAGGAACCATGTATCCAATTGTGAGCTTTTTATTATTTGCATGTCATAACGAATATAACAGTGTTACAATATTCTATAGAAATAAAATACTATATCAAATTTTAGTCTGAAAACATGAATAAGTACAATTATGTATAAAAAATAAAAACTTCAAATAACTATTTATTTGTGCGTTTTTCTTTATTGGAATATGTCATACATCAATATGTATCAATTTAATGAACAAAATAAAATAAAGTAATTAAAGTTTAAATAAAATATGTACACCATATGATTCTTTTGGACTATTGTCAGCTTAAAGGGAAAAGTACTAACAATTTAATTTTGTATTATTTTCATTTTGTTATAAGGCCAGAACCTAACGGCCTTCAACTATCTCAATAACCAAAAGACTTGGAAATATTAACACCTAATATGGTAATCAGTATGTATTTAGACATTTATAGTTACTATGTCATTTTATGGATTCCATAACCGGTGTACTTACAAACAATAAAGAAAGTACCTATTGTAATTGTATGCTTCATTGTGGGTAAAGATATACCTAATGAAAAAAAAAATTCTTATAAAATAAATGTGTTCCAAGTTCTTTTCCTTAAATACACAATCTAGAAATCTTTTGCAGATATTAGGCTATTGATACATATAGATTTTTTGTTAAGTTATTAACATTTTGAATTTTGTCTTCATTTATCTTCACAAAATGCATAGAAATTAGCAGTAACCCTGTGATTGTCATGTATACCAGTATACTAATTACCTTATAACAGAAAAATATAATGAATTCGTAGAAAAATGCAGTAGCCAATATTTTAATATTCATAAAAGTACCTATTTATGTATGTGGTATAACGTTTTTGTATAATATTCATTTGGACATGTGTCATATTAAATTTTAATAGGCTATACATAAAAATATTGTAGTGGGTAAGTAATCATTTAAGAATCATGAATTAAAATTTGCCATCGTTATAGTAATTGGTATGAAAGCCAGAACCATAACATACCTACCTATTACTGTAATGGTAGTAATTTGATATCTTACAGGAAGCCAAGTGACAAATATGTTTAACTTAACTTTTAAGGTTACTTATAAATTATAATAGTTATCATATTATATGTAGGTAGTCTGGTAGTTTTAAATTTATCGTAAAATACCTATACTTTGCGATATTTGATGTTCTCCATAACCTCTATTTTGACGTACGAGTATTGAAGTATAACTATAGTTACTATACATTTGGATTTCGCCTGGACAGTCCAAATTTCAAACGTTCGGATTTTACAAAGAAAAATTAAAAAGTTTAGTGCAAAACTGTTTTACGCGTGAGAGAACCACTCTAGAAATATTATTAACTATGAATTCAAATTTTCACCATTAAAAGGGAAGATGTTTGACTATGCATTGTTGTTTTTATTTTTTCGATATAATATTATTGTGTTAACCGTTATTTAAGCTTAAAAAACATAAAAAGTCATAGATTTAAAACAATAATAACTTTTTTGTAAAAGTGATATCGAAAATATAAAAACGACTTTGCACAGTCAGTGTTCTCTTCTTTTAATGGTGAACATTTGGTCCCATAATTACGAATATAACCTGAGTAATTCTATCCCGCGCTAATAAATTTTTTTATACAACATGTCGGAGTGACGTCATGGTTATATCGATACAAAAAGTTGTATCAGGTGACGGATTTTCATGTTCACTCTTTATACAATATGTACAATATGTAATTACTATTTTTGTTCATATTTTCAAATAAATTTAAAAGACGATGAAGGATGTGGCGAACCAGAACCTAGGACCTAGCATGGACTGAATAATAAACTGATAAAAATTATGTAAGTAATACATTTTATTCTTATAAATTATATTTTTATTATTTTAACATATTTAACCTAAACATTATTATGGTAGACATTTTATTCGTAGATCTAAATACAATTTTATTAATAAAATAAAATAACAATATTGTTTATTTTCAATTGTACCCTACCTTCCCTGATGTCCGTATTTGGTTTAAAACCTTTATATATATATATATGTTATATGCCTATATATAGCACAACTTAGATTTTCAGACGCTAACAGTGTTTCTTTCATGCACTTCTCCAGAGAGAAAAAGCGTAGCCCCCCCCCTCTCGGAGAAAATTATCTGATTTACAATTCATTAAAATTATTGTACGAGGTATTAAATAAAATATTATTTTCATAGTAGGTAGTTTATTCGTTGTACACTTGTACAGTTTTACCCTTGTATCACTGCACAGTATATTATTAAAGTATGTATTCCATAAAAATGGATAACATTGCAGATAGCCCAACTAATTATACAGGAACAGATACCAGGGTGTTTTTCATGAAGTTTAGGTATATTTGTAATCATACACGTACGAGAAATTTATTATATATTTATCATAATGTATAATACAAGTATATCACTATATTAGTTGGTAGGTATTTATTTTTTTTTAATTTTAAAATACTACAATAATATGCATAGGTACCTCGTACCTACGACAGTAGAGTACTTATAAAGAATATATTATGATGGTATAATTAAACT
This sequence comes from Chaitophorus viminalis, assembly GCA_025469195.1. NCBI lineage: Eukaryota > Metazoa > Arthropoda > Insecta > Hemiptera > Aphididae > Chaitophorus > Chaitophorus viminalis. The sequence goes on along the minus strand of JAIPRK010000027.1, from coordinate 450,330 downwards.
CTATTATTTAAACGTTTAATTAGTTATGGACGTTATATTCATAACATAGGTACATTCTGAAGACAAATTGATGTTCAAATTTTTAAAACGATATAATGATGCGACCAGAAGGTATAAACATTACATTTAAATATGTATAGGACTAATAGGAGGTATAGGTTGTAGGTATATGGACAAAATATACAAGGTGAAGTCAGATAAGTGCATACAATATTATATTATACTCGATACTTAAATAATAATAATATGTAGGTAAATCATAACATTAATAAGCAGTGATCTCTTTTTACCGAGAGTATAATATGCAATGTTATATCGATAATAATGTTTTGTGATGGAAATATATATATGAAGAAATTATATCAAAAGAGCTATAGAGGTTAACTGGTAAAACTGCGCATAATATATTAACATGATGCAGCGTGTTCATGATCGTTTTTAAAATTTTTAAGCGATTCTTCACTCTGCACCAGTGCGCATAGGTGCGATTTGAGATTTTTAATTATAGGGGGATGGGTTAAATATTTTTAAATACAATATCAATTAATACCCTGTGGCCTTCAATAAAAAAAATTAAAAATATAGCACTATAAAACTTTTAATTTAACAAAAAGCGATCTTAAGACTTAAATACATCTTTATAATTTGCGTTTATTCATTTAAATTAACACATTTAATGTGAATATGTGAAATTTGTTGTATTAAAAATATAATTCTGATGAATTTTAAGACTGAAATTTATTTTATAAAATTTTAAACGTTATTATAAAAATATTATTTTAAGTAGGTATCTATCTAATAACACTTTTATATTTTGTTTTAATCATGAAGTCGATTAGGGGGGCTTGTTTGAATGTTGAGAGGGCTAAGCCCCCCACTTGCCTTCCAAATTACGCCAGTGTGGCAGTGTGTTTAAATCAATTAATTTTTTATTTATGAACAATATGTAGATATAATTCTATGTATATTGTATAGGTATTATTTTAGGGATAATAAAAGAACTCGAAATATGTATATATGGTGTGTAAAATAATTTATAAGCAATCATTCAAATATTATTTGTTTTCATTTACATTGTCGTTTAGGTATAGCAGTGGTTATCAACCTTTTTAAAGCTTTTGCCTCCTGCAATAAAGGTACATATTTTTCAACGCCCTATTAAAATCCAAAATGATATTCTTGAAGTGTATTAACAATAGACGAATTATAAATACAAATAAATGTAAAAATTGATAAGGTATTAATAAGTATTTAATAGTACCTATCTCATTAATCGAGAATTCAATCAATCCTTCTCGAATCTGTAAATTTGTAATTTAAATTTTTACAAAGGGATACATAGACCTCTTGAGGAATTATCAACAATTACAAATAAGCCATGGTGTGTTGTTCTTCGTAGATCAGTATTTGAAGTATTTCAAAACAACACAATACCATTGTATAATGTATTTGATATTTGTGGTGCCACCCCACAACTCTAGGATTTAAACCCAACTACCCAAGTTGGTACGTCACGGTTTTTAAAACGATCGTGCAAATAGTAATCGGCGAAAAATCATTGTTTTTTTTTTCTCTGTGATGTAGTCATGTAGTGTTATTTAATCTCTATAATATGTGTAATATACATAGACCTTATACCTTATTATAAGGTCTATGATAATATAGCAGATTATATTATGAATTATGATAATGATGTAATTCTAAGCACAGATATAAATAATAAGATTATTATTTATCTTTGCAGATTTAATAGAGTTCCGTTCTGAGTAATCATGGTTAAATATTATAATAATTATAAATTTTAAGTTCTAAGAACAACACCGAATATCAAACTCCGAGGGACCGTCATTTAGAATTTCAGAACATTCTATTCCACATTTTCACGGTCTTAGAAGATATGTGTTCTATAATCTATAGTTCTATTTCTATTCTATGGTGAATGGTGATACTACGGCGTTGTAGTCGGCCGACCTTGCAGTGCTGCCAGCCGTGGCATAAAAACGCCGGTGCCCGGTTGGCGACACCGCGACCGTAGTGCGCAGTCCACACACCGACCTCTTTTGTTTCCTGGTCGCTCGACGACGACCCGACGACCGTCGACTGTCGTTCCCCGTCGCTGCGTTGTGTCTCGCTTCTGTCGTCTCCTTGTCCTGCCGTTATTCTGTGATCGCGCCCGCGCGCGTGATTGTGTGAGCCCGTTGAAGACCCCGTCTTCGTTCTCCGCCATCGTAAATACCGTACTAAAGGAATACGATCGGCCTAACCGTTGCTTAAAGACTGCGGTCCATTACCAACCACACCGGGACACCAGTCATCCCTTGGCCAACCGAAAGCTGCGTGTCATCCTCCCCAAGAACGCAACACGGTCGGTTGTAACTACGCCGCGTCTGTTCCGTCCAAGTAGTGTGGTGTGGCGACACTCGAGAATTCGTTATAACCCAGTCCTGTGGACCGGACGCGACGCAGATTCACGTCCTGTTGTTGTTGTTGTTATGTTCCACGACTGCGCACCGTCTCGGTGTTACTGGTCCAGGATTGTTTGCGTCTGACACGAATTCGCCGTGCACGTAAGTGTTGTCGTTATTTTAGCAGCCCCACATTCACACACGTTATCGCCTGTCATAGTTGTTCCCGTAATACGGTATTGCATTATTTCATTACCGTTACGGCGACTATAGGTAATTAGGTACGCTCTAAGCGAGTTTAGTCGTTAAGAAAAACCTTGCTAAAAGGATTGTTGTTCAAGATCATAACGATAACGTATTACGTTTAACCGTGATCTGTATGATAGTAAATGAATAACATTAACAACGATGGTGACGGGGTAGCATCGTCGTCGTGCGACGGAAAATTATACAACATTGTGTTTTGGCCTGCTCGTATCGGACGGTCCACCGTTGTTGGTCCATAAGGATCAGAAAATAATTATTTCAATTGCAGTTCACGATGTCGTCGATGTGAGCAATAATTAATGTAAACGTGAATCGCCAAATTGTGTGATGAATACGACCTTGGGACTTGGAATTTTTGTCCGTAGTATATTGTATATCTCTTGGTGGTATTCGCACGTTTTATTGCGTGCGCGCGCTGCTTTCGTTCTTTCAGTTCTTTGTACGTGCGTTTCGAGAGGGGGAGAATGCTCGCAACCGGAGAGAATAATAGGCAGCTGCTGGGTTCTGAAAAGGGTGGAGGAAACGCTAGTAGGAGAGGGACTAGGGAGTAGGGTAAATCATTCGAAACGCAGTGCTTTGGCCCAGTTGACTCTGTTGCCTCCCCCTTCTTGTTTATTTTTGTTCGATATTTATCATTTCTTTCGGCTCTCTCCTCGTGCCGCCGCGTTCTCAAGTCTTAGGTATTTTATCACGATAACGTTTTGTACACCGCGTAACACGCGTCCACTGGTTTTCGTCGTTATTGGGACGAGAGATAGGCTACTTGCGACGATACTTCGTAGTTCATTATTATTATTGCTATTAATATTATTACGAGTATTATTATCAATTATTATTACTGTTATCATCAATTATTATTATCTGTAACTAAAGCTACGGGCCTACGGCATAGAACATATAATATTATAATGTACTATGACGTTATTGTTATTCTGTGCTATGACTACGGCCGATCTATTGTCGTTGAGCATATTTTGAGTAATCGTCCGTCGTATAAATTATGATACATGTGTGGACTGACCTGCGCCGTTCGTGGTTGCATTTTGTGTTATTGTATTTCGTGTAGTTAATACCTACTAATACTTTTACGTGGGAGGTCCGTGGGTAAAGCTTAATGGTGATGGGGGGGGGAGGGAAAATTGTATTTTTACGCTCATTTCATGTCTTAATATTAATATTATTAGTTATTGAATTACAAGTTCATATTATAGGGCATTAGGGCGGCAAGTACCTTGTCTCGTCCCCCCAACAGATGCCCATGTTTGTCTAGACGCGAGTATACTCACTATTGTACACTATAATATACCAGATGGTTTCGACAATTTTACATTTAAACACTTCTTAGCACTTTCTAGTACGTCTTGTGTATGCGTGTGTATAGTCTTATACATTCAATAACACTGTAGTAAAATAAAAATTATCCAATTGGTTATGCAGATGAATAGCGTAAAGTATATTTTCTAGTATATTATATCATATATTTTTTTTATTAATTTGTAAATTGATTACTTGTGATGACAATATCTTTTCATAGACAAAATTAATATATTAATGTAAAGACACAGATTATGTTTAACGCTATTAATTGAATATTTCGTGAGGCAAATATTAGAATATAATAATTGAACACTACGTTATATTTTATAATTCGATAATATTGTCGATCGTAACATACGTAACTATTTATCCTGGGATCGTTTAGTTCGTATGTTAGACGGAATCGCGTAGTAAATAGTGGCGGAGCTCTTGCAATTATTAGAGTAAGATATACTTTCAGACAGTAGTTGTGGTTACCAATGACTTGGGAAGAAATACGTAACTTGTAAGGAATCATATTTGAAAACGTAATCGTATTGACAACGGATTCCATTGTGTAGTAAATCCTATATATTTCTCGATTCTCGTAACCCACAAATACACACATACGCGTTACTTATTAGTTATTATGTACAAGTGCACGTGGTGTTTTTTTTTATTTGTTTTCCGATTAACCTTGTTCGTCTTTATCCGCTTCATTTTTGTGCGCCTACAATAATAATTATGTTGTTACTACCGCGATTAATATAATAGTATTAACTCTGTAGTACGTTTCCGTAAGGTGTATTTTTTATCTCGTCTGCAATCGTGAGTCCATGGCCGACGTCTTATTACCATAAAAAACCAGAATCTCGCCGTTGTTTCTGAACACTGGGAACGGATGGTGTGTTGGGTAGTCGCGTGTGCCGTTTATTACCGATACGCATTTTACATTGCTATATTTTCACGTGTGTTCGTATTAATAATGCCGCCACTATTTTGAGGCTTGAACAAGCAATTTATCGATATAAAATGGTTTTAAACATAAAGTGAAATTTGCGGTTGCGATTGCAGTGCAACAGAATTTTCAAGGTATATCACTAACACGACCCTAATTATTGTTAAGAAAAAAACAGTCTTTTGAGTATAATAATTCTTCACTAAAAGTAAATGACAAAAAGTGTATTTCAGTAATAATAATAATGATAAATGATAATCGTTTTTGTTGATGTAGGTATTTAAGAAGTTTTCTGTAATATTTGAACACACTGAACATATCTTATTTCATGAGGATCTTAAATTTTATTGGTACTTTACTTTAATAATCATAAAATTATGATTTCAATCTATTACTGAGTTCTACTTTAGAAATTGTAAAAAATTGATTCTCTATTTCATAATCTGCATTTCTCTATAGCCAATGGGTTAATAAACTCACATCAATGCTTTGGAAAGTAGGAAGTCTGTGAACTGGATTTTCATCTAACATGGTTTCGTCCTGAATCTGAAGTTTAATATCGATTATAATAGTGTTCATTATTATTAATGTTAAATGTTAATGTTTATTTTTAATGGGATTTGTCACTGTTTTATGACTATACCTATTAGCATTCAGACTATATTTACCCCTGTTTTTGTTGTTAAGTTCCCATGTAAATTGCATAGGTTTAACTATTTGGACCTTTCGTCATTCTATGGTATATTATCGGTTTTTTATTAAGTATTATAACTTGATATTTTGATATGTTTTATTAAAACATGAGAATATTTCAGGGAATCTAAAAAAATAAAAAAAATGATGACAATTCTAAAAATACGGGTCAACATTTATGATTTATGAATGGTCATTATCTATTTATGAACATAAATATTCATACTCTTGTAAAATTTTGTTTTTGAAATAATAAAATTGGATCAATTTCATGAAATAAAATAAAATTGTTATGTTAAAAGTGTATAATAGCCATTGAATAATAATGTATGCATTTCCATATTTTTTTTTTAGTAAAATTCAAAATGACAAATATTATTTAGATACAGTTACTTTCATAGTTTCATTTTAATATCTATCCATCCATAACTTATAAGAACATTTGTTTTATTCTTCAGTTTGATTTTTATCAGGCAAACATTTGATTTTGTTACATCACATTTTATTTGCTCTTATGCTTAATTATCACAATTAATTAATTTTACTATTTTAATCACGTTATTGAATTGATTATTATGAGTTATTGAAGGTACCTAAAGGTAGATTTAAACTTGGGTTATAAATAATATTATGTTATTTACTAATGCCTATTTGTATTATTCATGTTCCATTTATTTACTGATTATGTAGTTTATTAACAACAAAATATATGTTATACATACTTAGAAAAGAACTTAGTATAGTTGTTAATTAAAGGTTATCAGATGTACCTACCTCTTAATAAAGTTAAAATGTTTTTAGTATTTAATTGATGTGTATATATAGCTTGTTGCAGTAAATATATTCAATTTGGTTTATTTTACTATAAGTTTTATTTTTAAATTTAATAATATTAGTAATTAACTCTGAGGCTTAATTTTTATCATTTTGCATTAGTTGCTTGATTCTTTTTCTCATTCATTTATAAGTTTATTTTTCAATTTGTTTGTTTGGTTTATTTATTTTTATAATTTTATCTTAAGTTTTTATTTGTATTGTATTTTTATATTTGATATTCATTTGTTGTGTAATATGTGTCATTATTTTATTAAATAGCCATTATCAGGCTATCGCCATTATCAGTGAAATTGTGCGTGCACATTTTTTTATTTAACTCAACACAAATTCAGAAATACAAAACCTGTGGACCCCGACATTTTAGGTTAGTACGGAACTTATATTATAAATTTATTTAAAAAAAAAATTCTGTTTTAATTTTAAAAAGATAACATATTGAATTTTAGCTTCTTTAGGTAACTTTTCGTGATCTTCATTCATTTAATTCTAAACAAAGGGCAATATATACTACATCCATAGTTGTTAATAGTTTTATTTTAATAGATGAGTTTAAATATAAATAAAATGAATGTATCTATATTATAATACTTCATATTTTGTCATTGTTAAATTAATGTTTTAATATTTCAGTATATTATTTCAATTAGTTAAGTACATATTTTATTGTAAGTATTCTTATATATCTGTTGAAATTTATATTTATTATGTACTTATTTATTTGTATACATTTGAAAAAAATATTAAATTACAGCCTTCGAAAAAGTTTTGAGTGACATATGCAGATAATAATTAATATCTTGTCAAATATAATTATAATTTGAAAATCAGATATTGTTATAGTATCTGTTAGACCTTAAAATATTTGCATACTACATTTATCATGAAATTTAATAAATAATAATATTGTTAAGTTTGTGAGATAAAATCATCCTAAAAAATAATCTTTTATTATTTTTTAGTTAATACAGGAATAGCCTCATATTTTTCAAACTGAACCAAAATTATTGATTTTATCAAAAAAAAAATAAAAATGTACTAGAAAAGTTTCCATATTATCCATATTATTCCCCATTTTTTTCTTCAGTTTTTTATTATCTTCATAAGTAATTTTTGGTAAGTTACTATTAGAATAAAATTTAGTGCACTACTAACCCAGCAATTCTCCTTAATATTTTTAGTTGTGTGGACCACCAGTTTCTTAAAAAAATTATAAATAGCTATATACTTATTACATAATGTGCACATATCAGTTATTTGTCAATTATTAAAAAAAAAACATATTGTTTACTATGAAAATAACTTCATTGAACCAAATTGATCACAAGTTAAACAATTTAATGAGATTTTTGACACTGTCTCCCCTAGAAAGTTGAATATCTGGATTAAATTACTTTTAACTTACAGTTTATTCCTATATTTATTATAAAAAAACCAAAAAAAATTGTAGTGGAAAAAGTTCATTCACACAGATGGTATGGAAAATCCCATCAAGTTCAAAATATTATAAAAATAACAAATAACAGAATAATAAACATGTGCAAACTTTATTAAATTTAATTGTTCCATAGCGTTAATTATGTGGTTATTATTGATAAAATATTATTATTATCTAAAATATCATCCCATGGGTTAAGAACTGCTGTACTAACCTGTAATTTTGTAATTTTTTTTTTTTTTTTTGATTAATAATCTTAAAATTATTTTGAATTAACATTTGTTACTTGCTTTTAATCTATTTTCTATACCACCGAGACTTTGAGAATAATTAAGCATACATGATAATGGAATTAATGATAAATATGAACTGTTTGAGAAAGAAGCTAAATATGTAATAAACTATATTGATAATTTTATAATAAAGTATTATTATTAAGCATTATAATTTATTTTTCTAGTAATTTTTTTATTTGAAATTTTAGAAAATCTTACAATTTTTTAATAGTGATAAATTGACATTGCTATAATTTCAAAAACAAGTAATGATAAAGATATTTGGATTATCAGAAACATTGAATTATTTATTGATTTTATATTTGTATATTGTATATACATGAACTAAAAATAATTTTCATTAGACTTTAATTTGAAAAATGTATTGAATAATAATATTTTATGATTGAATTGCATGATATTTCTTTTTATATTAGTTAGAAAATAGTAGAAAAAAAATAGTTTTTGTTGTATTTATGCCTTTTATTTTATATTTTATCAATATGCAATTTGTGTAGAATACATTTGTACATTTGCAAGGGCATAAACTAGTATAATTGTATAATTATTATAATTTTAAGAACTACCTTTACATATTGTTTATTATTGTGATATGTTTAAACAATATTTTTACACATTAAGTTTTATTATTCATTTAAATTGAATTTGCTCAATAAAAGTTATTGCAGTTTTAATTTATTTTTTTAACATTTAAGATACTATATTCTTAAATTCGATATTGAATAGTTCCTAACTTTATCCATATGAGTTTGTTTTAGTTGAATACATTTTGTATAGATACCTATTGATTTTGACAAAGATAATATAATATAAATTTATTTTAGAAAGTTGTATACTTTTTAAATCGTGTCTGTCATATATTTATTGTGCAATTATTTAAAATATAAAAACTAAATATGAACAATAAAATTATAGAATATTCAATTAGAATAATAATATTTATAAATATGTATTGTTACAGTTTTGTATGCAGTGTGTATGCTGTTTTTCTACAATTTGTGTACAAAAGAAATGATCACATCGCATCTACGAAATGAACGCACGTTCCCACTGCCTTGAATTAAGTGTTGAAGGCTTTCAAGTAGATGAAGCTGTATCCTGTCTATTTCATACTGTTCTTCTACATCGTTCACTTGGAAAATTTTGTTTTGCACCTGATGGCACTTATACAATGGGTACTGTAGGTTTACAAGATGTTGACTGTGATTTCATTGATTTTACATACATATGTTGTTCATCACCACATTTAGACCGTAAACTTAGAAATGATATTTCAGAATTTTCTGAATGTCTTAGACGTGATAATCACACATTTGGGCAAATCACATTAGAATTTTTTCAAAAAAAAAAAGCAAGATGGCCATTTCAACCAGAGTGTATACCTTGGGAAGTGTGGAACGTGCGTGTGGATTTGTTGAAAATTTGTAATGAAACTAATAGACAGATATCTAAAGAAAAAATAAGTGATTCATTAAGTGACAAAATAATTTACATAGCAGAAATAATGAACAGACATGAATATTTACCTAGTATACCACCTCAGTCAGAGTTGGATTTGGTATTTGACACATCATTTGCTGATATTCAACCATACTTATTTAAAACAAATTATTTGACCAGTGGTTCAAGCAGCCCATCTGTTGGATCAGCTGTTCAAAAGCTTATACGAGATACATTGTCATTATCGTAATCATATGTTATTTTTCTGTATCTACCAATCACCTATTAGTGGTAACTTAAATTTAGTACAAAGTAGAGTATAATATATAAGATTAGAATTGTGAAATTTCAATATAATTTATGAGTAGTATAGTCATTTTATCAAAACAAGTTATATATACTTTTTTCATAAATAATATGACATTTTTATATTATTTTATCAAAAAAAAAAGAAATCGAAATTTTTATTACTTATGTAAAATTAAATAAAACAATCAAATTTTTTTACATTTTTTTTTTCAATTAGTCTTTAAATTATAATCTCATAAGAAATTTTTTGAAAATTTTTTATTCTGATGTTAGAAATATTGACATAAGACCTGTTAGTGAACATTTAGTATTCATATAGTATTCATTCTTTGAATGTTTACCTTCTTTAACTTTCCTATCATTTTCTTTTTTTTTAATCGTGCTATATTATTCAAAATTAATATAATAAATTTAATTATAAAATATATCAACATTTAAATATGTTATGACCAAGACTGCAATTTCATTTTATTATGATGTATTATATTGGTAGCCAACATATAATATTTTTCATTTGTTGTCTATCATTTAATTAATGGGTAATGTATCAGTAATTTTTTGGACATCTACTTTTATTTTTATTCTATGTGTACATATTTTAGTTAAATTTGTTTTATTGTCCAAAAAATAACACTGAGTGTAAATTGTTCATTTTATTTTTATATTGTATGAACTGCCAATTATCAGCAATAACTGTATGTGCTTTGTTGTGTTAGGTGTTAAACTTTTAATTTAAAAAGCGGTTGTAAAATAATACAAAATATATGTGTGTGATTATTTCTGTTTTTGTTTAATTTTTTTTTTTATGGAAATCGGTTATTTTATATAGAAATACCTAATTATATAATCTGTAAGTTTCCATTTTACTTAAATAGGTGTATATATATATATATATATATATTTTTTTTTTTTTTTTTTTTTTTAATTGGTGATAATTTTATTAAATTTACTATTTACTTTTTTTAAATTAATTTTAATGTTAAATATATTGTAAGAGTAAAATTTAAATTTATTTTACTGTTGATTAAGCTAATCAATTATGGAAATTATTGTAGGTACTTATGTATATACACTTGCTATTTATTTTATATTTCTTTCATAAGTGATCAATTCATTTTTATTTTAATGCAATGTAATTTCATTGTGAGTCTCAAAAAATGAATGTAAAATAAAATTTTTTTGTTTCATAGTACTCAAATCACTGTATTATATTATAGTTTTCATATTGATTTGATTTTGATGTTTAATAAAAAAACAATTATTTCAATTGTTGTTATTTATTTATTGTATTCAATATACTTCAATATTATTGATAATAGGGTTTACTTATTTATACCTCCTAAAATATAAAAAAATTTAAATATGATCTAAAAATTGAATAATATTTACTAATAAGTTTCAACATACTCTCTTCTATTTTAATTTTCTTGTATATTTTGTTACTAATTAAGACATTTGAATATCTTAAATTGTATTATTTGTTTATATTTTTTAAAAATTAAAATAATCCCAAATTAGATGTTAATTTTTTTAAGCTGTAACAGTCAAACTAATATTATATTTATATATAAATTCTGCTTCTCATTGACAAATGAATAATTAAACTTAATATCTGGTGCCTCAATTATTTTAATCATTTCTTAAACTGCTACTCAGATTCTTCTAATTTCTCTTTTTACATAATATTTATAAAAAATTTGTAAATATATATACTGTTTTTTTCACAGAAAATTATAGTTATTTTGAGGTATGTATACAATTATATTAATACAATACATTGTATAAATACATATATTATGTATTTATAATATATGTATTATTTACATATATTAAATTATACATAATTGTATACAGTTATAAATTAAGCTGAACATTCTGAAGATTTATTCTTATATTAATTATATATTCATATGTTATTTTAGTATAAAAATTATTATTTGTTAATTCTTATAATGTATGAACTATTGATTTGTCAAATGAATGTAATGCCAATATGTTGCTACCTAGCTATTAGTAATTATTACAACTCAAATTGTAATAATTACAATAAAAAGCATTTTATGAAAAAAAAAAATAATGTAAACAAATTAGCTTCTTCCTAAGCATCTTAAATATCGATAAAATTATATTAGTTGACTATACAATAGTCAATAATGTTATGCAACTGTTGATTTATTAGATATTATTAGAGCTGAAAAGCAATATATTATTAATACAGTACAAGTACAATTAGATAATGTCAAATATTATTAAATTTTAATCATTCTATAAGTAATAATAAACTTAATCTGTGTTTTAATTATTATTGCAATAATCTTCTGTTAAATTTCCTCGTTAAGTTTCTTAATTATTTATTCATTACTTTATCACCTAACCCAACCTTTGTCCCGATGTATACATATTTTCTACTTATAAGTCGCAACCTGTAATCGATTCAACAATGAATATACTAGTGGTGTTTGTCGAACAAAGACAAAATAGTAAATACCGTCGGATGTGTAGAGAAAAAAAAAACATTTTGCGTGCATTGCATTGCATAACAGGAATAGGTAATGCGAGTTATTCAGAGTCGAATATAAATTACGAAAACGTGTCGTGAGTAATTGAGCTTAACCACAAGGAACTAAACTATGAGGAAGTCACACTATTAATATAAGCTTTTTACATAATGGTCGTAATCCAATGTGTGTCAATATCAATAGACAATAATCATGTGCCAATCAGACGTGTGCGCTGTAAAACAAGTATTAATTCTTTGTTGCGTTGCTCTAGTTATTATTGCATACGAACGATTTATGTTGCATATTATACGTCCATTGGTAATACATTATAATACCTACGTGCCATAACAGTCATAAGTTCATAACTTATAAATATCGAAACGAGAACAAATATAATGTTGTTTATTTATTATTGTTACTCGTTTTCCTACTATTATTTTGACTTAAAAATTATACACACCGCGAAACCATGGAAAAATAATCGTCCGCTTTTTGCTACCGATACGCTGTTCAGCAATTGGCCGTAATCGTGGTGTAGTGAGAGATGACTGCACACGGACTTTAAAGTGTCGAGTTAATAGACATTTAACCAAAGCGGCGATGTAAACCGCACGGGACAACGGCTTAGGTAAATCTTAGTTTAGGTAGCAACTAATTCTAAATGTTAGTGTTTTCGGGACCTTACATCTCTTCGGTGGCATAAAAAACTGTTTCGATTGTTATTCGATCAAACAAACATTATGGTTATCGCGCCGCAGCAGCAGTGTTCGTCAGACACGTTTTGTTACGTTGGATATGGACCCGCGCCCATCGTTTAGTTTTATCAATTATTTCGATGCAATTAAAATAAATACGTTTATAATACGTGCTCTCCCGAGATACGCCCATAGTACATATTATTTATATATATATATATAATTATAATTGTTTTTTACTTAAATGACCGATGATAATATGTGGTGGTCGGCTGTGGTAATTATAACGCGCAGTTGCGTTCTATTACGAATTACATTTCCACGAGTACAGTACACTCTTTTATACAGAATTGTTTTTTTTTTTTTCGATTTCACAGGATCTTTCCGACGTTGTCGAACTAACTGGATACGCGCGCGCGCGTGCGTGTGATGCCCAAAGATGAGTTCGCCAAGGAGTAAACCAATCGCCTACCGTTCGTACTCAACCAAAACGCAGTCTACCAAAGGTAACAAGAGTAACTAATAACTTCATAGGTAGGTATTGAAAAACGTCAACACTGAACCAAATTTCACTCGCAGATATGAACAATTTTATTTATTAATTATGTAATAATATGCGTGTCCATATTATACTTATGGCCGTTCTTACAATGTTCGGTTAGTGCCTGATAACGCTAACCGGAAGAATTTATCATGTGTTAACCGACAGAATTCTACCGGTTAGTCTTAACCGACACTTGACCGGACATTGTAAGAATAGCTCTTAATCTTGTAAATCGATCAGAAATATTATACGCCAAAGGTATGAGTATACAAAAAAAAAAAAATTCTATTTATATTTTTAATCTAACAAAAGAAATATTTTCTTTCCGTAATAATCGTAGTTTGATGATCCTCATTATTTCCCATTATTATTCGTCTCATTAGTGATAAAATATTTGTAACTAGTGAAATCGATACCTAATTAGGTTTGTGAGTTGTGACTCACATTATTTCTGACCTATTCGTGACACTTAACGAAGTTGAGTAACGATGATCTATCGATTTTATGATGTCTATCGAATCCTTAATCCTCATCCTCCACGATGAAGGGGTGGGGGCAAGAGGACGTTTTGTCAATATCGTTAACGATAGGAGACATTATTATTGATATGGGTACGTGTTATGCCTTTGTGGTGTAAGTACGTGATAGCAATACTATGGATCCAAGAACAAAGTCAACAAAACGTAGTTAAATAAATATAAAATTATATAAGGGTGTTATATAATTAACGGTATAATATAATTACATGTACGCGTGTACTCTGAAAAAAGGACTTATGACATTTTCATTGTAATTCTTTCTTCCATTCGATTAGGACCTTGGCGCGTTTGTCGATTATTATTATGATTATTATTATTATTACAGTTTACATAAAATATTACGAATGTATTGTTTTTTTTTTTTGCCACGGGGGACGTCGAATGTGATTACTGTCTAATCAAATCTTGTACTCGGCGCATCCGAGTTGGGTCCCGAATACTATGGGCTAATCGCAGGTAGTGTACTAGTTGGGTCCCGGATTTTTTAAGGATACTATACTAATTGGATCCCGAATTATTATAGGTATTCCACTAGTTCCTGAATATTTTTTGGTAAGTACTATACACTATACTAATATTTTAAAATATTTTTATAACATTAAAAATTTATAGCTGACAATATGAATAAAAAAATTGCAGGAATAATCAATCGATTTGATTTTGAAAAATTAATGTATACATTTTTACCAACACACGTGATTTTTCCAAAAATATTATTTTGTTTGTATTTATAATTTTATTGTATAATTGTTTTAACATTTTTAATATTTTTTAACTTACACCTATATGGTTATATTTATATTATTATATTTTATATACTTGGTTTTTAACCTTTTCAATATTTTTATCAACACAAAAGTAATTTATTTTTTATAAAATTCGAATAACTTATATTTTTAAAACATTTTTAACCATACCTGTAGTCTAAATAGATCATAGACAGTCCTGAGTCTGTTAAAATGGGAAGGGAAATTTTAGTATAGTGTAGTATTTACCAAAAAATATTCAAGAACTAGTGTTTTAGCTAAAATAATTCAGGACCCAACTAGTGTAGTAACTAAAAAAATCCGGGACCCAACTAGTATAGTACCCACAAAAATCCGAGACCCAATTAGTGTAGCAATTATAAATTTGGGACCCAACTCGGATGCAGCTCTTATACTAAGTCGCCGTCTTGCCAACAACTTTTATGACCCTATGGCCTATCCGTATACTATACAGTATACATCATAACATACCTACTAAATGCCAATAAATTAATAATTTCTTTCCTATGAATATCTTCTTAGGTATTTCTCTACCTTTGCGTCCATTGATTCTTCCTTCTATTATGTTAGACATGAAGAATTAAATCAATTAAATGTCATTTTTTTCTTTTAAATAATTTAACCTAATTAATAGCTTGATGATATCGATGGTAATTGGCGATGAAGTATTTACATTTTATTGTGAATGAGAAAAGTATTTTATGGCATTTACGTATGCAGGTATGCCATACTTGAAAATATAAAATTTTAGACTAGTTTTAAGCATGAAAAATGACTTAGCATTAAAATAAAATTGCCCTGTGTGTTCGTTAAACTTGAAAAGTTCTATATGTGCGTTTTATTTTATGAAATCATAACAATTATATATTACGTATTATACATAAAATATCAATAGATGATACTTATTTTGAATTTATTTCTATAGCCACGTTCAGTCTATTAAATTCTACGAGGTGGGTTATAATGAGCTTTTACAAATTAGAGTTTTCTCCATCTTAGAATGTTGTTCGACCCTCGACCTTCCCAATAGTAATTGCCCAAGCACTTCTAATACACATTAGACCCTCTTATTTGATCTAGCCAGTCCATGAATACAAATTATTCAATACCAACAATTTTCCATCTCGTTTGGAATTTATTTAGATAAATAATACAATCATTTATGATATTATACAGCAGTATGATCATGTTATATTACATCACATAACTATCGTAATAATTAGATTGTTGGGTGGATACATTATCATAAACGAACTATACTATGATTTATTTCTAATCATTACCTACCTAACTTATTGATGGGTGTCGTTGTTAGACATGATTCAATTTGAATTAAAATAAATATTTCATAAAATCAAACATCATATAAATTTGTTGTTATATTTTTCTCTTTCATTTTAAACGTACTAATGGACATAGTTCGATGTACAGATGTAAAATATGCGATTCGCTGGTGATTTTCACTTGTTTCAGACAACCAGAAAATCATGATTAATATTAGGAATACTTTTCATGTAAATTTCCAAATGCTTTAATTAATGAATGTAGTATGTTAATATAACATTTTTAAAATGTTTGTATCTTGATTATTATTATTATCTAATAATATAATTAATAATAAAAGAGCTAGGTAATTTTAACCCTGGGACAAAAAAGTAAGCCTAACAAGACTCTATTTTTTTTTTTTTCAGTTAATATTACGCGAATTGAAATTTATTCATTGCTTGCAGCCCAACAATAATTTTTAAAAATAGTACTTGACCCATTTCAAAAACTTAGTAAGTACCAGCGGTACTTACTAGTTAGGTGTTTTAAAAACTTAGGAAATGCGAAAAAAAATTTTTGCGCGCTATTTAAATCACTTAACTACCTGCAAATTTCCACAATGGGTTCACTAGGTGTAATCATGTAAATTTTTTATTTATTTTTATGTTAGAAGCAAAAAAAAAAATTCTGTGCTAAATAAGCAAAATAAAAAAAATGTACATTTTGTCTTTTAGTTTTGAGTCACGAATATAGCGGTAGCGAGAGTGAATCATTTGATGACACTAACAATGGTCACAGAACGGCAATTAGACAAGAGCCCCAAGGACAGGAGACACATAAAGACTTCATATCAACACCATCAGCTTATGACACCCTAATTATTCATAACGATGATGGGTCTAGATTCAGTTCTGGTATACCTAAATATCGTTATGGAAACAGAGAAGAAATAAAAAACCAAGGACATAAAAATGGGGGGCGACAGAACATTGATATGGGTGTTAGGGAAATAACCAACATACCAGATGATTATCTCAGTCAATCACATGTATGATATTTGACTTTATATTATGGTTAATGTGTTTGGTTTGTATTAAAGAATTCATGTTTATAGGTTTTAAAGCATCTTGCCAAAGAAGTTAAGGTGGATCCATCAAGACGTGATACTAACTTGTCTCGATGGCATGATACAGATAAAAATTCATGGTTACCAGAATATCGACCAGTTCCTATTAGAAATTTGGTTAAATCAAAGTCTCAACCAAATTTGGGTACAGGACTGTTGAAAATTGAACGTTCTGAAACTGATCCTATGAGACACACATTAGGAAATACTAGGTAATAAATGATATTTTTAAATTTAAAATGCAGCCGAATAATGAATATTAAAACTATTTTTAATGGTTCCAGAAAAGATCAAAAAATGTTGTCCATAGTGGACTGTTTGATGATGGAAAACAAAAGTCTGAAAATAGAACTGGAATCGTGCCATCAAAAAGTTGCCAAATCGTACAGGGTAAACATTTACTTGCTCTTATTTAATTGCTCACGTGTTTGTTCTTGTTTTGACAACCAAATGAGCCTAAATTTATTAATGGGTTCTCAAAATTTTTATTTATATTTTAAAGGCATGTTTAATGTACAAGTTATTGAATTATTTTATTAGCTTGAGCAAGAAGTTTCTAAAGTATATCGTTCTCATCAAGAACTTGTAGAATCAAGTGAAAGACGGGAACGACTTGAACGGACAGCTAGACTAAAACTTCAAGCAGAGGTTAGACGTTTACAAGAAGCAAACCGTGCTTTACGTGATCAATCATTGTCTTCCTCCAATATGGTAGATTCTAATCAAATGGTAAAACGTGAAACTGTAATAGCTCAATTGATAACACAGAGTAGGTTATTCATTTACTATCTTAATTTAATAAATATGTATTTAATAATTTATTTTATTTTAGATAAAGACTTGTTGGCAGCTAAAGACCGCCAAGAAATTGAATTGGCTGCTCAACGTGCAACACTTGAAGAACAACGTACTCATATTGATATATTAGACACAGCATTAACTAATGCTCAGTCTAATGTCGTTCGCCTAGAAGAAGAATGCCGTAAAAAGCAAGTTCATGTAGAAAGAGTGGCTCAACTGCAGAGGGCATTGTCTTCTCTTCAATTAGCTAGTGATCGCCGTGAGCAGACTGAACGTAAATTAAGACTACAATTAGAAAGAGAACTACGGAATGAACGATCACGCAATAATGACACTTCTCAAGATGGTCCATCTGGTTAGTTAAAGTTTTATAAGCTTTTAAATGTTTATTTAATATATGTAAAAATTCTAGACAACGAGCCTGGTGAAAGTTTACCCGAATTGAAACGTATGCTTCGTGAAAAAGATGAAAAAATAATGCGACTAGAAGGCGAAGTTGCTAAATGGGAACAACGATATCTAGAAGAAAGTGAATTACGTCAAGCTGCTATTGATGCAGCAAGTATACCAAAGTAAATAATTCATAACTAAAAGTATATTATGAATTACATAGCTTGTTACATTAGGGATGCAAAAATAGCAGCATTAGAAAAAACCAGTCAAGAAAGTGAAAAACTCATTGCAGAAGCGCGTTCAGATAAATTAAAGCAAATGGAAGAAGTCCATGCTGCACAAAAAAAAGTCAACGAACTGGAATCGCGGTATTTAGATTTTATAACATTGAATTTCAATAAGTGATTGTACTTCAATTAAATATTTTTATATTTTATTATTGACTTCAGGATGAAAGAATTGGAATCAAGATTGGCTGAACGCGATGCAATGATAAGAGTATTACAAAAAAAACATAGTTTTGAAAAAGATGTGTCTGGATCATATCCAAGTATATGTCTTGGTCATCATACTCCACACTCAAGCCTTAATACTACAGATTTAACTTCTGATGACCTCGGTATATATTTTATTATGATAATGTACAAACTACTTATTTTAGAAGATGTAATTTTTTTTTGAGGTTATTGTATTCTATGCATTAATGTATGTGCAAATTGTGCAATAATAATTAATAAAATGTTATTATTTCATTGGTATCCCATCTTATAATGTTAGCAATATTATTTTTTAAATCCTACTAAAATCATTTCAGTTGTATTTGATTTTTAATTCTTATGTACAAAACATTTATATTAATAGCAAAATTAAATGAAAGTAGTAAAATTAATTTCAAATTTATAAAATATAAAAGTATTAGTTGAAGTACACAAGCCTTAAGAAGAAAAACGAAGCATAGTTAAAATTATTGCTCTCTTTTCACATTTTCTTTATGTTCAGTATTATTATTTATAATAATCAGATTTTTTAATGGTCTAATTAAAAATGTAATATTTTTAAACTTAAATCAATTTTTTACTTATATTTAATGAATCTGAGTGAGATAATTATTTTTCACTTACTTAATTTTTATAATTGATCATAAACTTTTATTCATCACAACTTTTAAATATTTTATTTTTAACAGGAATAATATTTGCTTTGCCGTTTTATTTTTATTCAAATAATCAATAGAGGGTGTTTTGAACTATTCTAGCTATTATTTCCATGTTAGAAATACAAATTACCCTTATATTTTTATTCTGTGTAAGTCTTATGTAATACTAACTTATTTCCAAATTAATTTCATTCCTCACATTATTTAATTTGTTGTGTAATCTTTTCATATTTTCTATCTTATTATGGTTGTAGAATAATTTATTTTTGAAAATATATTTAAAAAGTATTTTTTAATATTAAATTCTAGTCTTAGGTTTTCACATTTTTATGTTTATTAACTTAAATCAGATTTACTTTGTTTAGTTTATACAATTACACTAGAATATAATTAAATATTACAATAATATTTAATTAGAAGTACTTCATATTTTATATTATTTGTATATATTTATTTACATTTAATTATAACAGCAATTATATCTAGTTTGTCAGAATAATTTAACTATAAAGTTACCAACTTTTTTTTTTAGGCTTTGGCTCAAACAATTCATATACAAGTAGTGTGGACAGTAATTATCACCATCATCATGGTAATAAGTATTCATCTGCAAATCAAAGTTTTGATCATAAATCATTAGATGATCAATTAAAAGAATTGGACTCGCAGCTACTGAACAAGGTAAACAGCACTGTTGCGGAATCATCTTACTCTGATTCAGTTTCTGATGTTGTATATTTATTTTGATTGTTAAACATTGTCTTGTTTGTTTTAATATATAACAAACGTTTTTTGTTTTATCTGTTTCGTTTGTACTTGTTATTATATTTTTATTTTTGTGGGTTTTTAATTAATGAATTGTTCACATTAAATGCCATTAGTTGGCTTGTGATTGCAAGGTAACTAACACGTTCTCCCTAATGTGAGTTATTGTTTTTGAACTAAATTGTAGACAAATATTTGAAAACTTGTGGTGTGGTAACAAATAACAATTATTCCAAGGAAAGTCTAAAATTGATTATAACATGAAACAAATTAGTATAGTTTCATAATTACTAAAAGAAAATGCGTTTTTATTAATTCATTCTTAAACTATTCTAATGTATTTGTTTGCAATTTGTATATTTGGTTGTATTAATATTTTCATAACTTATTTCTTGAGTGAATTAATCAGGCATGAGTTTTTTTTCTTTTAAATTTCGGCTTAATTAAATTAAATAAAATATATTGATAAAAGAATTGGACGTTTATTGGGTGCCTGAATGGGGGGACGTGTTTGTTTTTGTTTTCAGAGAGGTCTTTGCTGTTTTCCAGGCTTCTCTCATACGGGCTCTTTGTCACGAAAAGCAAAAACACCCCAACCACTATTGGAGAGTGTAACTGGCAATTTTCTTGGTCACCGAGCTGATGACATCATCCTTTTGGAAAAACAAGGTTTGTGTTCACAAGCACAACGCCAAACACAGGAGAGTCGTTGTGGCAGCTTGCCTCCTAGTTCACTTCCTCGGCCTAAACGTCACAGGAAATCTAGCAGCAAAGTTGGAGAGTATGGTCGTCTCAGTGATTCAGATGTCAAATCCAAAGAAGTCAAAAAGTTAGGTGAATATAGTCCTTTCAATGATAGCCGAAAGAATTCTCTGAACTCCCTGGATACATCAAGTGATACTAGTACAGCTCCAAATACACCTACAGAATGTCCCAGCTCTGTAAAATATGAACCATTAGAACGGTCTCTACGACAGTCACCTTTACCGCCAGATGAGCGTTACCGTAGATCCAGCCGTGAATCTGATGATATTACGTCTAGAGAATCATCTTGTACAGGACCTCGGGAATCCCCATCTAGAAATAGTATTAACCGAGAATCAAGATCTAATATTACAAGAGAATCCCCATCAAGGCCAATAATGGTTAGTCCTAGAGACTCTCCAGGTAAGAGTATACTTGATCCACCCAGAGTGATGGCTAGAGAATCTCCTGGTCGTTCATTTTACAAGGATACACAAAGAAGCTTTATTCCTCCACCTAGAAAAATTGATTTCGCAAGTCTTGGTTCACCAGATTCAAACAAGATGACAAATATTGAGTCAAAATTGAGGATATTTTCTCCAGGAGGAATGCAAGGAAGAAGGGGATCATTACAAAGAGATGGGATTTATAAAGGAGATTCCAATAACAAAAATGGTGTTCGATCACTGCCTACTCCGAATAAATATAGAATTCAGTTTTGATTTCATATATAATTGAAGTTAAACAACCAACTTTTAAGTCATATCTAATATGTTCTTAGCCAGTTCAGATCTAACACTAGTTATATTAAATTAAGCCTAGTCATGTTGCTTATCATGTTAGCAAAAAAGGTGCAGTCTTTTAGCGTTACAAGTTTAACGTATGTTAAAAAATGATCTGCTATATTTTGCTGTAATTATAATATATTGAGTACACATTTAACAGTGAAAAGCAATTTGTTGATTTTCATGTTCTTTGATAATCAACCATAATATAATTTATGAAAAATTAAAGTAACAAAAAAAAATGTGTAACCAAAATGTTTTATCTAGTCCTGCTTATGTTATTAAATGAATACAAAAATAAATTATTTGATTCGACTATATTTTTTGTTTAACTTTTTGTATGATCCTCAGTAATGAATTTGTCAAGTATTAAATTAATTTCAAATTATATTTATATCCTATAATATATATTATTAGATAAAATATTGTCTTGCTTTATTGTCAAATAAAAATATACTGACAAAGTTATTATTAGGTATGTATATAACATTTATTAAATATTTCTGATAACAACTTCAGTCTTCAATACAAATAAAGTTTAAGATATTAAAAAAATCATCTTCAGGTATGTTTTATGCCTGATGAATGACGATGACTTCATTTCAAAACTGGTTGTAAACATTTACTAATAATAGTAATAATAATAATAATAATAATACTAATAATAGCTGTTATTTTTTATATCTTGTACGTTATTTATATTAGTATATGAAATATTTAAACATTTTAAATTAAATATTTATATATTTAATAACACTTGGTTATTATTTTAAAAGTAGGTATTAACCTCAAAACAATTTTATTTTTGTTTTTAAATGTTTAAAATATATTTATTAATTATTACTATACTATCACAGGATATATTACATTTGTTGACTGTTCTGTGGTATCTATCTATAATATATCCTGGTAAAATATTATAATTTTATTTTAATTCATTGACTGTGATGAATATTTTTCTTAAATGTTTAATAATGGTAAAATCTTTATATTACTCATACATAACCACTTAATAATAACATAATAATAATAATAATAACCACTTCTAAAAAAGATCAACATTAATGTCGTATATTTTTAAATATTGTTGACAAGACACAAGAGTCATTATAGGTAAGTAAAATTATTATAGTTATTTTTGTGTGATATATAGGTTTGTAATTATGTATTCACAAATTGTGATGTACAATCACAAATATTAAGTTGGTGCTATCTATAATTAAATTATTAAATAAACATATGACTACAAAATGCTCGAGTAGGAAATCGTTCATAACACAGACAGTTAAATCGTTGAATAGGAAAATACGGACCCGGGAAAATTCCTCAATTAGATTAATTTTAATTGTCATAATAGAATATATTATTATAAACTTGAAGTTCGAATACGACTATATAAGAATTAGATTTGTTTTGATACAAGTAAAAATTTAACGCTCTTCAATTGTACAACTACGTATTGGAAACTAGTAACTACTAACTACGCGGGTGCGGGGTCACTACGGGATGCAAGTTTTCCTTTTGAAAAACGAATCAGAATCTACGGCCGTGGTGCGTTGAAAGTCTGGAACTACCTATTCATACAATCACAATATTTACGTCGCCGCGTAAAAGATTAAAAATGTTAAATTGACAATAAACTGTAAAGGCCCTACACGCTATGATTCGATCGGGCCGAGAGGACAATCTGGTCAGGTCGTGTGTAGACGTGTCTGATGACAACGTGTCCTCTTGGGTCTCTCGTCAGCTTGGGCCAGGCGGTTCTTCCATTTAACCGCTCAAATCATATCAATACGCTAGTGGAAATCAGCTAGTCCGTCAGTCGGCTCGACCAACATCAAAGACCAAACCATAGTGCGTAGAGGTCTAGAGGGACCTTGAGGAGACTATTGTTGAGTATTGTCTATTGGATAATTGATCACACACCGAGGTTATATTGTGGTCTGTGGTTACCTTGCATGGGTACCTGCAGGTATGAGGTAAAATAATTAACTACTGTGACCGCAGTACTGCAGTGTTCCTCGATCTAAACAATTTTACGGAATAGAAATTTGATCAGCTGACCGGGTTGCCGGTTCTCCGAATTTGAAGTATCAACGGGGTCGGGACCAGTGTTGAATCCAGACATTTTTCGAGGGGGGAGGGGGGGCTCACTTGTTTCATTGATGATACATTTTAATTTTATTTAATATATTTTCTATCAGTTATTACAACTAAGATATTTTTGATATTTTTATCAATTTAATGCGACGTATTAAAAAAGATTGAAAAACAAACTAGAAATCTATAAACTATTTATTTTAATTTGTAAGGGCTCATATAAAGAAAATTATGTTAGGATTTAGTATAAGACAATATTTAACTACTAGGGCTACTAAAATAAGTTTTTCTTGTTCTACACTGCGAATATGTGATGCAGAATTGTTATGTTTATTTAGTTTACTGTTTTTTTCCCAAGTCTTTTTTATAATTATTAAATGATGTTTTAATAAAAATTCCTCCTATGCTAGCCAATAGTACAGAATACAGCATGTTTTTCACATAATTTACAAAAAGCACCATCACGTTCAATATCAAAATATAGCTATAGAAAATCATTTTCCCATTTTTTACTATAAAATCTTTTTTTTTTACCTTTTTTTTAAAGAGGTAGGCGTAGGCAATTCATCTAAATCTATATCACGGTGAGTATCTTGATTCTTGGGGCTCTGAAATTTTATTTTTTTTTATTTTGTGAAAAACAATCTGTAATGCTTTTTTTAGACATTTTTGTCAACGAAACAATATGCATATACAAACAACTAGCCACAACTGATTACTAATTCACTTATATGAGTCTCCGCGGACCGCAGCTAAGTAGTACGTAGTTAGATCATATCGTAATCTAGCCTTCATTATAAATTGTAATTCGCAATTATTATTTTTCGTTATTTCATAAGTTATAACTACTATAACTTTGGAAAAGTCAGTAAATAGTATACGGGTGTCGGGTATACGGCTATCGTTATAAAAACATTGATAAAAATTAATTATATTTTATTGAACACTATTAGGTACGGTAATTGTATAACGAGTATTGTAAATTTAAAAAAATATATTTATACTACAAATGAGTTTATTGAAAGTTGTATTTGTCAGGGGGGGGGCATTTGCCTCCCCAGAAGTATACCTGAATTCAACACTGGTCGGGACAAAGAGAAATAAAATACCTACTTACGCAATATAAAGTTGTCGCGGACGATTGACCGTTGTCAAAGTGAGCTCGTCAATTTCGTTGTTTCGGACTACAATATAATAGGTAAGTTTTTTTTTTTACGAGTACATGATTCAGCGATTCATGCTTGATACTTTATACGTATGGCAAATAGTTTCCAGTAATCGTTGATTACTTATAATAACTATCAACCACGGCTATAGATCTATAGCCATGCTTTCAACAATAAAACTTACCGGTTTATTAATATTTGTTTGGTACTTCACTAAAAAAAGTTTCTTTTGAATACTTCTAAGTCTAATGCAATTTTGTGTTATTAATATGAAACATCGTATACCTATTATACGTCATTATATGACGATACATTGGGAGCAATTCTGGAAGTTTGTCTATTTGGAGTTGAATTTTTTTTATTTGAAAATGGATAGAAAACTTAACCATTTCACGTCCAGTTGTAAGTCTAACATTTCCCAATAAGGCAATCCCCCATTGTACTGTAAACATTTTCTGGAAAAAAGTGGTTCTAATTTTCTAAAGATGTAATCCGACTATTACGGAATAAATAGAGATCGTAAGATTTACTTTTGAATCACAATATTATGCAAAAAATAAAGAATAAGTATAATATTTAAACAATAAGACATAAGTTTAAATATTGATCATTTGCTGAAGGCATTTTCAAAGTGTAAGGGGCGGATCCAGAAATATTTTACGCAGAGAGCGTAAAATTGTCCTTATACTTAAGTAATATACGAAAATAATAGAAAAACCAATATATTATATTATACATAACACAAACCTATTTTACGGATTTTGGCAAGGCGTACGCCCCTTTTTCCTCTCCCCCTCCCACCTTGGACCTACGTCTGCAACTACTGTACTTAGACATACCGTATGTGTTAAACATAATATCAAACAATTCAATAGGGAAAACTTGTAGCGCATCTCTACAAAATATTTCTAATGATAAGTTTCGAACAGATATTATTAAAAACATCGTTTTCTGCCGACATAAAAGGTTAATTTTGGCAAATAATAAAATGGATTTTCACAGCAATACTTATAAATTATATATATATATATTATATAGGACATAGTGTATATAGTTAAAAGATGATAATTTATACGACAATTTTTATTGAAATTAAGTGGGGAAAACGTAGATATAATATCTTTGAGTAAGTAAATTTTTCATTGTGTAATACACAAATAAAAAAAAAAAATGTGTACCTACCTATAATGTAGAATAGGATTACATAAATAAATTTACATAACATTTGCTGCAGCCAAGCATTGTTGAATACTTTATCCGTTTTGCAATTCAATATAATATAGTATATGGTATATTTTATAGAACCTAATAGGATTTTATATTTTTGCATATAGTGGGACGGTTAAATTACATCTGTCGGCGTTGCGCTCTTGTAATTTCATTGCCACGCATAAATCATAATAATTCATATTTCATAACATACATTATAACTATTACTTTTAGTAATTACAATTATGTTTTAGTTTATGTCGTTTTATTAATTACCTAGAGACTAGAGATGCCTCATACGAAAAAAATCGCGCCCGCGGGATAAATTTCCACTCTCAGAGGCAAAGTCAAAATTTAAAGACCGAGCTATCATTTTTGATTAAGAATATTAAGACACGCTTTTAGTTCTTCTTTGAGTATCAGATACTTAAATTATTATTTATTATCATTATAATTAAACGACTTTTAGTAGGCCTATATTAAAGATTTTACTGTACCACAATTACGTAATATGTGATATGAATAATGTGTATTATATAGATAGAATATTCTCATAAGTGCAATACAAATTTTTTAAATTATCCTAAAGTCGCTGGTTTTACTTCCGTTTGCAATTAATTCAATTTCTAGGCGTTAGTGCGACACTGAATATTAATAATCAGTAATCTTGTTTTCAAAAATATAATTTACAAATTCGAGTAAGATTGACAAGTAGTATTCTTATTCTTAACTCTAGAATTGAAAATTATAATCTATAAGTGAATAAGTGATGTTATACCTTTGTTGGCGAGACTTGAAGTGATGTCCGTACTGCATTTGAAACTGGAATTTTTTTTTTTGATTTTTTCAGTTTTTGAAATAATACCTGCATTTTTTGTACCTTTTCTTTGGACTTTTTCTGGTAACGAGCTTAAAATTTTCGATTTTGTAAGTTTTTTTTTTTGAAGTACCTATAAAATTTATTTGGCTGTCCAAAAACTCTTTAAAATTTAATACAATATTTATTATAATTTATACTTATCGTAACTAGAAAATATTGGAGATCGTTTTACTCAAATTTTTTTTATAAGCCCATAAAGCTCAAATTTGTATAAAATGTGTCAAAATCACGATAATTTGCAAGTTATTTTGTAGATAAAAATTCATAAAATTTATTCTGTTCATACTTAAGGTTCAAAATTTTAACAAAAATGCAACACTGGGTTGTCCATAAGCTAATCCTCAAAAATATATAAAAAAATTTCTACCGGACTAAAAGAAAAAAATTTTATGACTGTTTGAAATTTAAATTGTTACGAAATTGCATACTATTGCATTATATTTCAATTTAAATACAAAATACTATATTATTTTATACTCATTTTAGACCAACATATTAACTCCGTTCAGAATCGTTATTCGTATACAATGATACATATCATTGCATTCAAATTTAACAAATCCATTGTAGTAATGACCTATTCTATAAACAAGGTGCACTCCACCCCCAACTGCACAGCAGAGCGAGGCCCATCCGGTTCTTTTTTGTATTGTTTTTTAAACGTGATATGCATATGATGATATTGCATGATATAGGTAAACAGTTTTTAAAAAATCGCAAGGGGGGCAATGTGTTCTGCACGTGCGATCTTGTGGTAATACCTTTGTTATTATATGCGGTCCCTTTGAATACCTCACGCGAAATGACAAACCGTCGTCGTCGTGACGATGTTCACGAACACTTTTATTTTAGGCGCATTATGTATGAGTAGTCTATATATTTGCACGTAAAAAGCCTGATGCGGTTGCCCTGGCGACCGCGCGATACGTTGCCCAGGGCCTTATTTATTTGGCGCGTCGTCCTCAGCCAGTGGCATCGCAACCGGCGATACGCACGCATGTACTCGACTACGCTATCGTACGACGTTAAATATCGCGTGATCCGTCCGACCCCGAGCGGGGGGGCAACAGGTGCGTTCGAATGCGACGTCGCGACTATGCGGTCGATGGCGGCGAACCAGACGCTTTGGACTGGGATCTAGACTTAAACCTGGAGTTAGAGCTCAGAGACGATCAGCAGTCCAGGCTGTACCGGTACCTATCCGAGGGCCACAGGCCTAGGTATAGAAACGAACCTGCACCGAGGAGGGCGGCAACAGTTTCGTTAGCCAACAGGTCAGTAGACTGGTCGTGTTTAATATTATGATATTATTTCAACTTATTGTTTGTGATGTTGTACATACAATAAATATGAATATATGTATAAGTATTGTATCAAGTGATTTGTAATCCAAACTTTATAAAAGATGTAGTTATCAATTACACATTTTAACCTTGATCTGTGCCGAAATTAAGAATTATGTAATATAGTGAATAGTATTTTAAAATCTAATTCGTTTAAAACTGTTTTCTTTTTAATCTAAGTTTTAAATTTATTATTATTTAACAAACTTAATTTTTTAATTTTTTTTTTATCGGATGTTTGGTAATATAGTATTTTATCACATAGTGAATGTGGAAAAAATATACCTTGATGTTTTCTAATAATCTAATCTCAAATCAATTCAATAAAACATAAATGTATAACTAACTAGGTATTTTAAATCTTAACTCGTAGTAATAAATAATTTCATACAAAACCCAGTAATTTATCAAAAAGTTAGTTTTTCTTCAATGTGAAAATATTGAAAGTACAAAAGTATGTGAGATTATTTTTATAAGCATCAGAATACTTAATCTTAAAGTCGGATATTTTATGATGTATATAATATATTGTTGTCTATGATATAATAATAATAATTGTGGAAACATGAAGTATTTACTGAGAACATAAAAATTATAATACTTATTATTATAACATTTTAAATTCTGAACAAAGTGATTGAATCTATTGGTTTTACAATAATGTGTGTTTTATTTATTTTTTATTTTTGTGTTTGTCATCGGGTTTTGGGGCAGTAAAAATGCTTCGATTTTCTTATACTTTTTCTGAAAGGAAAGTGAATGTAAATGGTACTTGGGGTAGTAAAAAATCAAACTTTTTCAACACTTTTCAAAAGCGTCGGAAGAAACCATAAAAAAATTAAGAAAAAACGAGAATTTTTACGCAAAACTATGTTTTGACAAAATAACATTTTTTTAAAATGCTCTAACTTAAAAACAAAAAACCGCAAATACTTGAAATTTTTACCAAATGTTTATATTAGCGTTTTCTATACACGGTTCAGTTTTCAATGTATTTTGACATATTTTGACTTATATATATAGACAATTTAAATTTTTCTAAGTTTTATTTTTTTAATAAAATTTATTAGAAGATTCTAAAAGAGTTGTTCTTACTATCATTCAAAAATTATTGAAATCCATGGGCACGATTTTTTTGTAAGCGTTTGAACGGCAAATATTAACATAATATTGCAATTTAAATATAATATAATATATTATATATATACCTATAATTCTAGACTAACAAATTATCTCCGTTCAGAATTATTTTTCGTATGCAATGATACCTAGAATTGCGTTTAGATAGCATTGCGTACAGCAAAGCGAGGCCCATCCGATTCTTTTTTTCTTTATTTAAGAGATGTAATATAACTAATAAGTATATATATTTATATATACGATATAATATGTATAACTTATATTATAATATACATACAATATAGTAAATGTTTATACAATAAATACAAGATATATAAGGTATAATACTATATATTATGTAATATGCTATATAGTTAGGTACTTATGTATTAAGCCAAATTACAGTGTACAGTAAATATACATCTATGTTAACTGTGAGTAAGACCATTATGACAAATTAAATTAATGAGGTATAGATAATATTGGGCTATGGTAGATTATTATTATTGCTAAAATCCGGAACATTACATGTCACATTATATTTAAACGTATTTTCACGCGTATATCCACTTCTTTTATATCAAAAATGAAATATTTTCAAGATAGGCATTGGAATTGATAATGAGTTATCGCGATGGCTGGTCTAGTTGCATAGTCTAAGTTAGTCGTTAGAATAAATACTATTGTTTTATTTTTTTTAAAAATCACTTACCTACTTACGTTTCTTCTACAAAAGTAGCAATTGTTATTATGATTTATCCTAATATTTTATAATCCATATTATTGGTATTCCAAATGACATACACAGTTTTCTTTTATTTAACTAAAAACGTAACCCAGTTAAAATGGGTTTATTAAACAAATACTATAAATAAGTATATTTTGGGCGAATGTTTTAATCTTGGTCAACAATTGAAGGACCAAAAAAACAAATGGTAAATTGTCTATTTTTTGTTATAATTAGCACAGTTTTACATTACCTATGCATAAAGTTAAAATTGTACGCATTAAGACTATATTTCCCTACAAAAAGTTAGTAATGCACAATACTTGTACAATATACGTTTTATGAAAGTTTTGCTTATCGGATACCACTGTATATTATTCTCAAGATATTAGTATTTATTTATTTATTTATTTCAGCATAATCAAATAACATATAATCTTATTAAATAAAAATACATTGATAAGCAATAAGCTGATACGTATACCAACTGAGCTGTGCTCGTAACTGGTTACGGAGTATAGGTATAAGTTATATATTGAATTAAGTCTGAGCGTAGTATAACTGAATAAATTCTATCATTTTTATGATAATGGTAACAACTCCACTTTAGATCCTGATTTCATTAAATACAAACAAGATGAAGTTAACTATACATAGTTCGTTTATACAAACCAAACTCTAGGAAACAGTGCAAAACATATTATATACATGCCTCCTGGGGAAAAAAGCAGTAGTTGTGGATCGGATAAAATTCCATTTATTTTCTTAAATAAACTTCTCTAAAACACTCAAGTGATAAGCTGCTATTTCTTAAATTATTCAAAAAATAAAAATTTTAAATGATTATACAATGCCAACTTAATGGAAAAATGGTGTAATCATCTTTATTTCAAAAGAAACAGCGATAGATTTAAACATTTTAAACCATTCGGATGTTTTACCAGTATCGGCTCTTTGTGGTATGAGCAAATTATTAGAAACAAACCTATCTATAGTATATTATAATGGACTACTAAATTGGTACTTAAACGAACATAAGTTATAAATTACTATCACTATACGTCCATACTAACACGGTTTTAAAAAAATATCATTCTACAACGGGTTTTCACGTACAAATAGAAAAGAAATTCTAGAAATATTTACCAATAAATGAATAATGATCATAATTAGCTTAGATCTATAGGAAACATATATAATACAGGATACTGTTTATAATTATTCTTTGATATCTTAATCACATATAGATTCCATTTTTATATAATATTATATATATTTTATAGTTCCCATCGATAAATTCAATATCAAAATAACACTCTTCTATCAGTTCTATCCTAGTTCGTTAAAGGCGATACTTTTTGGAGGTCCACGTCACAGTGTTTTCAGATGGTACGGCGTGTGTAGGTATTGCCGATTTTTTTTTTTTTTTATAGGTTTTTGAAATGTATGATCAGTTTTAGACAGAAGTTCACGTTCGTATATTTTCTGTAGTTGGTTGTGATGTATTTTATATCTTGTATAATATAATCGCTTCGTAATTTAATATTTGGTAACGAAATGAGACATTATATAAATATATATTATAGGTAGGTACCTAATTTTCGCTTAAAACTATTTTTTAATTTGATGATTTGATTTCAAGTTTATACTGTACATTTATTTTTATTTACTTATATTTTAATTTTGTTGTCTATTTTTGTTTGATGTTTGTGATACATACAAACGAGGAACTTTTTGAATTTCTCAATAAATTCGCGGATAATTTAGAAAAAAGTGTAAAATTTGTAAAAAAAACTTTAACCTTTTACGGGTTTTGAACAGTCTCTTATTTTTTCATTAAACTATTCCATTAGATATTAACAACAATTAGTTATTTTGGTTGTCGTAGCGACTCAAAACATTTAGTATTTTAAAGACTTTTCATAATTTTTGAAATATTTTAATGATATGTGTATACATTTATAGGCACTTGTTATTTTTGATTAAAAGTTAAACCTACTTTATTAAGACATTTGGTTCTACTGTTCTATTATCCATATTTATAGATATAAACTGATCCACCCGACCTCTTTCACTCAGAATCATTTTTTTGCAATATTTTACACTCACCCCTGTACCTCACTTAATAGTGGAGTTTCATCCGACAATGCAAGGAGTCTCGCGTTTTAATGTTCTTAGTTTTTTGTTTTGGTAATAATAGTGTTACCTAAATTAATAAGTATTAATATAAATTATTATGGAGATAATTAAGTTATAATATGATACTACATACTTATTATACTTTTTAATTATTAGTTAATTGAAAAAATTAATTTATAATTTATATTATTACTATAATATAGCAATATTGTCAATATATTAATTACAAAACTATTAAAATAGTTATGTTACTTTATATTAATAATTTCTAATATTTTTTTAGATTCTGAACGGAGTGATGGAATCTATTGATTTTACAATGATGTGTGTTTTTATTTTTTTTTATTTTTTTTTATTTTTGTGTCTGACGACACCTTTTATGGCAGTAAAAATTCTTCGATTTTCTTAAACAGCAACTTTTCTGAAAGGAAAGTGAATTTAGATAGTACTTGGGCATGTCAAAAATCCAACTTTTTTAATACATTTTGAAAAAATCGAAAAAAACGATAAAAAAATTACGAAAAAACGGGAAATTTTACGCAAATTCACGTTTTTACAAAAAACATTTTTTTAAAATGCTCTAACTCAAAAACGAAAAATCGCAACAACTTGAAATTTTCACCAAATCTTTTTATTGGTGTTTTCTATACATGGTTAAGTTTTCAAAGTATTTTAACATATTTTGACTTATTTATAGACAATTTAAATTTTCGATTTTTGTAAGTTTTTTTTTTTAAACATCTATAAAATTTAATTGGCTGGCCAAAAACTCTCAAAAATTTAATACAAGGTTTACAATAAGTTTAAATTATCGTCACTAAAAAATATCGGAGATCGTTTCACTCAATTTTTTTTTATAAGCCCATAAAGCTCAAATTTGTATAAAATGTGTCAAAATCACGATAATTTGCAAATTATTTAGTAGATAAAAATTCATAAAATTTTTTCTGTTTATACTTAAGGTTCAAAATTTTAACACTAGGTTGTCCATATGTTAATCTTCAAAAATATATAAAAAAATTAAAAAAATTTCTACCGGACTTAAAAGAAAAAATTTTATGACTGTTTGAAATTTAAATTGTTATGAAATTACATTATAATTCAATTTATATATAAAATACTATATTATTATATACACATTTTAGAAAAATATATTAACTCCGTTCAGAATCGTTATTCGTATACAATGATATCTATCATTGCATTCAAATTTAACAAATCCATTGTAATAATGACCTATCCTATAAACGAGGTGCACTCCACCCCCAACTGTACAGCAAAGCGAGGCCCATCCGTTTTTTATAATAAAAATGCATGAAAATAAATACATTTACGCGGACATATACGATAAAAGCAGCCATTCAATGGCGGCACTTTATAGAATGATTAAAATGATTAAATTAAATCAATGAGGCCAGATTTTTTTTTCTACAGGATAAATTAGTTTTATTAATATGCAGTTGTTAATAAAGTTACGGCTTCCTAATTATCACTTTAGCTATTGTATTAATCTATGTAATTAATATGACGAATAGTTTACTATATGAAGTAGCTCTTGGATACCTATGTTTTATTACAGAATGAATGCATTGAAGTATGGGATATAACTCAAGTATTTACTATTTAATATTACAGAATGTGATACAGCTCTTTATTTTTCAATATTTGTCAAAGTGTATGTATGATGTATGAATGTAATAATTTATAACAAATAACTATATTTTAACTATATATCTATAGTTTTAATTATCTATGCATTATTTAATTAAATTTTTTGTCCGTATGGTAGCCGTTAAAATTTTAAAATTTTTCTTTTGTTCTCGGACCACACGCGCGATGTATGTCACAATAATAATAGAGGTCAACTGATGCGCGACCAAAACCACTCCAGAGTGTCGATTCTTTGTTGTAGTATTTTTTGCTTCCTCTAAAAAAGGGGTTTATTCATTTTTTTATTCACATTATTCATAATATTCCCCCGACGATTACTAACAAAAGAACATTTCTCCGGCCGAGAGAATTGGAGGTGGCGACTGGACAATGATAAAATTCTCCCCATGAATAAAATGTTGTCTTCTCCGATACAAAACATCAAATATTAAAATGGGGAAGTTAAATTTTTTCATTTGTTGAATGAATTTGTATTCTTGCAATGTAGTACTTTTGAAAATTGGTTTTTTTTTTTAAGAAAAATCAAAGAGAAATATTGAAAAAAAAACCGATCCAAACAAAAGTCGAATATTATTTTATTAGAACGTGACGAGGTAAATTAAGTTTTAATTTAGATGACGAAATGTGATTTTATTTGAAAAGGAGGGAAACCCTCGAGGGTTTAATTATTTTGATAAGTCAAAGCCGGCGAAGAAAAGTTTTCATTTATTTTTATTGTCAAGGAGATGTATGATCGATTTTGTTTACAGTGTCAATAAGTAATTAAATATATTTAGAGAGAAGCCACGTAATTGAATCTTCAATTAAAGTTTACGGCAAAATCTGCAAAATAATAATCTGAATAGTTGCAATAATATACTAATGAAAATATTGTAAAAAAGTAATAAAAGAATTAGCATGTAGAGGTTTAATGGTGAATTTTCACTGGACTTATCAAAGAAATCAGACTCAGAGTGAACCAAGGAATCAACAACAACTTCAAATGTTTAGCCAGAATTTAGCCCCCACCCAACATATTTATGATAATCTACATTTTATTAAATATATATAGGATGATGCATTAAGTATCCTAACCTTTTTTTCATGCTTATATTTTGTGTTTTCTGGAATTTAGATTTTTGGAAAATGTGTAGGTACTACAAGATTTTAGTTTTCAATAATTAGATGTTTTGTACCACTTAAGGAGTATTCTGAATTCTGATTCAATATCAACTTTTATTTTTCAAATAAGAAAACCATTTTTCTTATTCATATAATCTTCGATTTGTTGATGATACATAGCCAAACATTTGGACCAGTGTCCAATTCAAACATGTACCATCCCACTTTATTTATGCATGACAGTTTAAAATTTTTGATTTGTTCAATAGAATATTATAATTATAATTATAAATTATAATTTAATTGGTACAGTAACATATTAATATTATGTAATTTATCCATTTATAAATCGCTATTCCTAACTCCCAAGTATCCCAATTGATTCGAGATATAACGTACTTTAATGCACATATCAGTAATCATAATATGCCATTAATAATATCATAGTTATCTTTATAATAACCAAATCCTTATTATATCCATACGTATACAATGTGAATAAATTTCCTTATTAATTATTTTCGATAATAATAAAGATGAAATCATTTTTGGTTCAGTTTTTGTCGCAGTATTTAATCAATATGTTAAGTTGCAAATGTTAGTGAGATGAAAATTTTGATTACTGCGGACTATCAGTCTAATTCTTATATAGAAATTATGAATTTTTTTTTCGGAAAACTATAATATAATATTATAATAATTTGTAATATAATATTATGTTGACGTATAGCACATTTTATAAATCATAACAAATAATAATTTATTATACTTCCAAAAATCGATCTCTGAATTCTGATCTATATTTTTTTGAAACAGTTTAATTATTCATTAATTCTTGTCCAGTATAACAAAAAATCAAATAGGTACATATCTGTAGGCTATTGCCACGTGCTATAAATGAATTAATTCAAAATACATTAGGGTAGATACTCTATATATGTTATCGGAGGGTCCAGTTTAGTGTTTTCCAAAGGGTCAGATCAAAAGAAAAAAATGTATACACAATACTGATATTAAAAAAAAAAAACCATAACCGAATTTAAATTTATATTAAACTATAACGACAATTTGCAACAATCGATCATTAAACTAAAAAAATTTAAAAGCACACAATTAAGCAATTATTACCCTTCTCTTATATGAAAAGAAAAGTATTGTCGTTGGATTTTTTTCGATTTGTTTGATCACTGATGCAGAAGTAATTTATCAAAATCAGTATTTTACATTAGAATCAGATGTAAAAATTAACAAAGAAGAAGATAAAAAAAAATATTGATAACAATTTTATTCCCCTTCCGAGTCAACGATGACAGTGATAGACGATAGGAAATACCTATTGTTAATTTTTATACATATAATTTCTGTTGTTATTATTTGAGTTCGATACAAAAGTTTAGTTGTAGTTTTTATTATATAGATTAAAATTATTGGAGCGAAAATTGGTCAAAAGTTAGTGAAATTTAATTTTTTTTGTTTTATGGAATTAATTTGAAATGAATAAATATTTGGATTTTATAATTGTAAAATAAAATATATTATTTGTTGTTGATAATTTATATAAATTATAAAATCTATTAAGATTATATCAGAACGAAGCTCGTAAATTTATGGTTTATATCTAAATATTAAATATGACTATGATAATTCGTAAGACAAATCAAGATATTGCGTTGTTAAATTACATTTGACTAACAATTTTCCCTTGGTAATACCTCAAGAAGTTTAAATAAGTTTGCTATAGGTGTACGATGGACGATGGTTAAGTTATTATTCAGAAGGTTATTGTTCCTAAAAATAAGGACCTATAATTATATGGTTATAGTAAATAGAATTAGGTATAATATTATTTTATATTATTATTTATTTATTCTATTATATAGTGTATACTGTTATATATATATATATATATATACTGTTCATAGAATAAATAATTCAATGTTTGATTAAATTAAATATCTGATTAAATATTTAATAGATACGTTGATCCAGGTATTATTAATAATTGTTTGTCATAAATTTTCTTAAGTTTTTAAAATTTATTAAAATATATTTTTAAAATAGCTGTTGACGTTTTGTTGAATAAATAAATGAATATTTATTTTGTTTTCACATATTGTTTTACATTTATTTTGATCACACTTCGAAAACAAATATTATTGGGTAGGTAATTTGTTTACTAATTGCAATTTAAGCTATTCGACGGTGCAAACATGTGCAAAATTTGCATATGCTTTGAATTACTAGTATAGAGAGTATTATACGGTATATTTTTATAGGCATATATAGGTACTATTCGGAAGAATTAAGATTAGGTAGAAAGTATTTTTATAAAAAATTTAATAATTTTAAACAAAACTGGCACTTCATCAGCTCACATTAAGTTACTAGGATGACCAGGGTCCGAATTTTAATAAGGTTGAAACAGAAACCGGAATGTATGTAGAATACCCTTGGTTGTGTTTGGACTGTGACACAACAAACAACCCGCCCCACTACGCATTAAAAATACATAAATAAAACATTTCTCCCCGGTATTTATAGTATTATTACAGTGTATTTGTAATTAAACCCTCACTGGATAGCTCACGACACTTATGGTTATTATTTTTCAGGCATAAATCATAAACCTTAACAATAGTAACAGCTAGGACGCACCCTCGATTCATTAACAATAAAGGGGCGAAGTAGAATATTTTAGTCACTTTGAATATTATGTTAACGGATTTCATGCAAACATTATAAGTTAAAGAAGTGGTCATTGGTGTATATATTTCATTACAGTTTAGTGTTAATACGTTTTGTTGATAAAATAATAATATACTATAAATCAGGGGTCGCCTGCAAAAAGAGAGACACGTGAGTCACATTAAAAAATATAAAACGTGTAAGAGCCACAAAAATGTTTTCGATTACTAATGTTTGGAAAAATTAATTTACATACGTGCGTAATTCCTATCGTATGAATAAAAATTGTACTTTCAAAATCAAAAACGTAATTTAAATTTTAAGCTGTAAAAAATATTAGTTATTCAAATTAAATAATTAAATTTTCTTTTTTGTTGTTTGAATAATATCTAATAAAAATGAACACAGATCAATTTTTTATAATTGTCAAAAGAGATTATTTAGAAATATAATACCATTAGAGCCTGCTCCGTATGTAGACCTTTCATTCCTGCTATACATATATATATATATTATATATACACTATATTATGTGTACCGGTGTGGAGTTATTACTTATGGATAGTCTGTTTTACAAAAAAATGAATGATTTAATCAATTTTTCTTTCTTTAAGCTTATTTTTCAAGCTACCAGATTGATTCATGATAGTATTTAGTTTATTTAATTGTCTATTTAGATAGTTCAGATAATATAACATGGGGACAGTAACTTAATGAAATAGAACAATTAGTATATAAAAAATATATGATAGGTACTATAAGAAATGGATAATTTAGAAAAATGTATTTAATTTGAATTGCGATACATCGTTGTGTAACCCATAAATAATCACTACAAAAAATTAATAATACGTTTAAAAATATTCAATGTTTAATTAAATCAAATTTATTAATTTACAAATAAAGCTTTACTCACCCTTTATTATGTCAATTGTAAATGAATATAAATGCAGTGCATGTCGAATTTATTTTGATATATTTTGAATAGCGTTTATAATTGTACCTCACCCTTCAATTTTTGCTAAATGTCGGTAAGTTAAAATAGTTGTTTAGGTTTAAAAATTAAAAAAACTTTTGTGTATCGTATTTACCTATAAACTATTCAGTAGTCGTAGTAACTTATTTACCTCGCTTATGATTTACAAAATTTCAATATCATTAAATTATTTTATTTGATTAACAATTAATATTTGAAATTAAGATTAATTTATGTAGACATTTTATAGAATTACAATTTGTATGATTATTGCCACAAAATTATAATAGGTGTATAACATATTTATTTAAATGTGAGTAATTTTTCAGTATGCTTAGGTGATGGGTTTGATGCTTCGATGTAGATATAAACATTATTTCAGCTAAATTTAATAGTAGGAAAACTGTTATTTCTATATAAGATTATTTAATCACCTACTTTGTTATAATAGTATGAGAATAAGTAATAAATTTAACAGTTTAAAATATAATTTCGATTTTTTTCTTAGTATTTAACAAATTAAGCTTAATAATCTAATCTAACTATGGATATATCTTAAAACATTTGAATATGAAATTACTTTCATAGGTTAAGTAGAATTTTCATTAAATAGTAGTTAGTTAAACATATTTTTACTTTAAAATTATTTTATATTATTTTTGTTTGATTAATTTCGAATTTTTTTTCGATAAATTTATTATAAAAATTTGTTTGAGAATTAATAAATATTTCTTTATCTAGTTATAGTGTAACTTCAAAATATTATCTAAAGTGATTCCTCTAGAACGGTGGTGGTCAAACTTTTTTTACCACAGGCCATAAGAAATAAAAAAATTGCCTGGCCTGAAATTTTAAATTTTAAATTTAACTTTTAAATCCTTAGAATTTTAGGTATATGCATGTAATTTACGTATTATTATTTTGAAATATATTAATTTAATGGCTATACTTAATACTTTATAATTAACAGTTAACTTATATTCAATTTTTTTTTTTTTTGTAAATGTAAAATATTATAGATACGCAAATAGGTGCTGTAATGTAGAATACTTTCGCGAGCCAGATAATAAATGACGGTGGGCCATAGTTAGATAGATTTTTCAGACTTCTGGAATACTTGATAAGATTTCCACTTCTGCTGTATCCTCAACATAACATGTTGCATTTCAATACTATAACTATATTTGACTAAAATGATGAACATATTGTAATAATTTAAAAAAATTTGTAGTTAAATTATTACCAATCACCGTATTATATATTATTAAAATACAAACACTAATATAATATACGTTCGTGATTTTTCACTGATAAAAATTAAGTAATTAAGTTTATGAGTTTATGTTCTATTTAAAAGCAGCAAATCACTTTTTGGGGATGAAGATTTGGTTATGGGGACAGGGATTTTCTTTGGATTATCAATATTAGAAACTAAATTTATCATAACTGTTAATTTTGTATGATTTCTTTCCATGACTGAGAAAAAATAAGAGAAAGACATACCACATTTCAATATAATATCTAATTATATGAATTATGAATCATCTTTTACTTATAATCTTAAAAAGTTTTCGAACTATTAGACTGCATTCAAGGGCGCCCGTAGGATCAAATCCCACCAGGGGCAAGATAAAGATTACTTAAAATATAATATACTCACTAATTAAATAATAGTAGAATCAAATTAATAGTAATATTTAATAATAAAATAATAATATTTAGATGTTTAATAATTTGACTTAAACAATATTCTTATATTTATTAAAGTTTGTAAGTACATTTAAACATTATAATATATTCACTACTATATATTCCCAAGGGGGGAGCAATGGCTCCGTTGCCCCCCCCCCCTGGGCGGCGCCCTTGACTGCATTATGTAGATTAGAGTATCTATACAAATTAAGGTGGCTTAAATAAATCCCGAGTGGTTACTTGACGCGCTTTTTTTCCTTTAAATGAAAAATACATCATAATATATTATATATACAATCGGTATTTACTACTTAGTTGTAACTTGTATGTTGGTTTTCAATTTCGTCCTCACCAAAAATAGTTAATAGGGAGGAATGAAATGAAATTAACATCACCAAGCCATACTAATAAATTTTGGAGTCAAAAAATTATTATATTAAAATGCTATTTATTTATTCATCCATTCGTGTATTAAAATATATTAATTGTAATAACTTTGGGTACTTTTTAAGTTTCATTTTATAATTTTTAATGAAATTGTTTTAATAAAATTTCATTTTATTTATTCATTAAAATCATATGCCTATTGACAATTGAATACCTGTAATAAAATAAATTGTACTCATTTTAATTAACACAAAACTATTAAAATATTCGTATTGCTGTTAACTGGGTTAGAATACTTGGTTTTATTCTGCTGATATAATCTCAAAATGACATGGGGATCATAAATAAATGGTTTTCAGGACAAAAATACAATATAACGTTGATTGACTGAATTGTTCACCAGGCAACCGGAACACAAACGAACCGGTGCGTAGTTCAAAAATTAATGACTGGTGTCATTCTTTTCAGTTTTCACTGTGTACATTGTACAGTATACACCCTGTATATTTATTGTGCTCGTCCATTATACCTTAGCGTTAGCATTCTATATATATATATTTTTTTTTTTATTGCACCACATCACACAATAGTCCCCCAACCGATTGAACTCGATACCAATGCTTCTGTAGGGACATAAAGATGTCACGGTCAAGGATGCCGAAACCAATAAAAGTCATTGAAAATATAAAACGTAAGTTATTGTTGTACATTGCACGACAGGGGTCTTTTATAGAGTTTTAAAAAGTAAACGTTTTTTCGTGCAGGTTTACAACCCCTGTTTTTGGTACGAAATTCGAAAAATTAATTTACGATTTGTACATAATACATATGAATAATTATAAATTGCTTGATTGCAATAAGATTTTTGTGCTTAACATAGAATTTTCATTTTTACATACGTATTATGATATATCGTTGAATTTATTAATATTAATAAGATGTGTTTTAAGTGTTAAATATTGCTTAACATAAGGCGGCTGTGCTTAATCGTACGGTCACCGGTTCGAATCTGGGCGGCACAGCCGTCCGGTGAGAAGATGCCGCTACCGCCTACCATCCCCTTCTAAATTTTAACACGTAATTGAGTCTTCATAAAAATAATCGTTGAAATTTAATGATTACGATGCCAAAATCTCCCTAACAATAAAAAAAAAAGATGTGTTTTACCTATATAGGATTATTCCTTCTGTTCTAACAATGTATTAATAATACATATATTAATATAATAATATTATAACTATTTATAATTTCGTTATAAAAATGTCTATGAATCGTTTATTATTGTATTTATTTATAGAATTAAATAATATCGCAAAAGAGTATTATACAATACAGATTTTTTAATTAATATCCAAATATTGAGTGTGCTGATCACTTAAATTCTTCTGGTGGCATTAATGGCTTAGGTCGCTTAGAACACCGGAAAAATTTTTGGCTGGAAAGGTCGGACTGATGGAACGACGGTATGATAACTTATTATTTTAATTTTTCCATGGAATATAAAAGTTTCTTTTTTTAGGTAGTAGTACGGGGGAAGGGTATTTAGTGAATGCTCATTTAAAAATTTAATTTTCTTGATTCTTATTTATTACCACGAATAGCTTGGGCATTACGAGTTAAATAACGTATAATGGATAGTTTATAAGATATAATACTGAATACTGTATAGTGAAAGGGAATATTGTGTGTAAAACGACTGTTGGGTACCTATTTAACGATATGACAGGACGAGAATTTTTCTAAAAATCAATCGTATAAATTTTAAATCATTT
Organism: Chaitophorus viminalis; assembly: GCA_025469195.1. Classification (NCBI taxonomy): domain Eukaryota; kingdom Metazoa; phylum Arthropoda; class Insecta; order Hemiptera; family Aphididae; genus Chaitophorus; species Chaitophorus viminalis. The sequence continues at coordinate 407,345 of JAIPRK010000027.1, read as the reverse complement.
TCATTTTTTTCGTATACAAGAAACTTTTACGAACTTTTTTTTATTTTTGAAAACTAGTGTCTCATAAAAGCATCTTAATTGCATTATTCAGTGTAGTTTTGTTTCACTTCGACTACATAGTATCATAACACAAGAATAACACATAGATCAATATATTTTTCCGTTTCACAATAGAACCAGCCAGATACATTATTAAATCATTTACAAACAAGTATTGTTCTATTAGTATAAAATGCATCTCTAAAAGTATGTAATATGGACTAATTTATTGCAGCTGTAATAGGCTGGTGTGTTTATTATAATGCGTAGTACAGGAATGTGGGTGCTTCCATTTTTTATTAGGAAAATGTACTCTGTAGAGAAGTTAGAGTAGTAGAGTGTTTGGCATTTGGTACCAAAAAGTGGACTGCAGTTTGAATCAAGACCACGAAGTATATAATATCTGGATAGTGGATAGCCAAGCATATTGAACTTTAATAGGTTCAGCTAAAAAAATTACTCTTTTAGATTCTCGCATCCTTGTTGAAATTTGTGGTACACTCTTTTTTCATTGTTGGTCTGTGCAGAACCACAGTTATACATTGAACTCTTAATTTGTATCTCATTTATATGTCATTTGATAAATTTAAAGAATGTATAAAATATTTCGACATTAATATGTCTTTTGTCTAGGGGTGAAAAAAAATTGGACAACGGCAAAAATAAATATATTTTTTGGTTTCTAGAGCAACAACAGTTTCCTTAGTAACGTATTATTTTGCGAAATTAACTGTGTGACATGTTCCCAACCAAGTACACATTAATTCCACGTTGAATTCCACGAAAAATCAGTAACATGTCTTATGACCTGTTAGACTTTTTTATATTTTTATATTTATCCTAAATAAGATAGATATGTGGCCAACTTATTGTTTTGTATTATTTTGCGAGGATATGTATTTTTTCTTAAAATGAATGCAACATGATTGAGTTTATAGACAATAAGTGTTTAACTTCTGTAATATTTATAATACCTATTGTATACTTAAAATTACGTTCATAATGATACATAAAATACACTTATAACTAATTAGTCAAATCAATTAGGATGTTTTTATTTTTTTTTATACATTTAACATTTTTTTGAAATCATGTGGACTTTTTATGAATCAATTGCATCCTCAGGTTGTAAAATAAATTTTGCTGTATACCTACTTAAATTTATTATATACATGCAATATGGCGGCGAAAACTCTTGGAGAGTTATGAAAGCCAGAAGAAGAAGATATATTATATACAATGATATTTAATAAGTTGTAATAGTTATTTAATAATTCTGTTTGTAAGTAGTCATATAGTTAAAAAAAATGGCTTAAATCATTTATTAATATAAATATTTTATGTATTGTTCATAATACCTACTGTGACACTGTGTTATTGATTAATCATGTATGAAGGTAAATAAAAATAACACAAGGGTTGTCTAAGTTTTTCTTTTAACTTACATTTTATTTGTAAGTAGAAAGTTCAGTACATCGAAAGACATTTTTTATAAATTATAAAACATAAATAATTGCTAAGTACAAAAAAGTAAAAGTATGATACACATCAACTAATAAACGGGTCATTCGTGGTGGTGATGATGTGAATAAAATACGACGAGGCAATATTGTATAATTTGATGATACTTTGATCATACAATCAATTAATGCTGTTTTGTTCTCGTCCCACGCTACAATCTAAATATTATAATGCGTAGAAAATTAGTCTTTTGAAGGACTATTTATTTAGGAACTTGTGAGTTGTAATCATGGTTAAAGACGTTTCTACTGAAACTGTTATTTCAACGAAAATTAATCTTGTATTATAATACATTTTGTCCACATTATTATTTAATATGAATGTTTTGTGAATGAAACTTAATATTCAAACTTTTAAGTTAAAAACGAATGTTTATATGTATAAATATTTAGAATGTGAATTTAAATATTGAATAAGTATAAAAAAAATCACACTTTACAAAAATAACATAAATAATCTTTTTTAAATGTTTAGTTAACCCTAAAAATGGTATAAGACGGTATTTAGTATTTACATAGGTTTTTTGTAAATTGTGTTATTTTTCTGATTAAAAAATTTATTATTATGTATCAATATTCTTAGTATGGTTAAATTTAGATTCTGAACGGAATGATCAATGTACTAATTTTACAATGATGTTGGTTTTTATTTTATTTTTAGTTTTGTGCCTGTTATCACGTTGTAGAGGTGAAAAAATACTTCGATTTCCTTATACAGCAAATTTTTTGAAAGGAAAGTGAATCTATAGTTGATACTTTGGCTAATCAAAATTAAAGAAATTTCAATAGTTATTAAAAGTTTTAGGAAAAACCATAAAAAACGGAAATTTTAACGCAAAACCATTTTTTGACATAGTAAAATTGTTTATTTTGCTCTAATTAAAAAATGAAAAATGTCAAATATTTAAAATGTTCACCAATTGTTTATACTAGTGTTTTCTAAACATGGTAAAGTTTCACCATACTTAACCTTCATTTTAATTTTATTTAGCTTGACTTATTATTTGAATAATTATTTCTTTGTGGTGGGTTTTAATTTTATTAAAAAAAATAAAAATTTAGTTTTATATTGTTCGAAAATGATAATTATTGTTCCCAAGTATGATTTAAAATTTTTTTAAATGTAAAATTTAAAACACAATTATATTTTTTAATAGATTACTTTCATTTACAAAAATACACTTATAAAAGAAAATTGAAAAATTTGAAATTTGTTATTTTCTATTTTTTTGAGACCAATGTAATCGATATAAAATTATTTGTGATATGATCTTAAAGAATTAATAAGATACGCTATATTATTTTCAATAAAAAGCTTCGATTTATGGTCAAATATGATTTGGTTATATTATGATCATTTTACGTCATTCTACTACAAAATATTTGTTAAATAAACCTATTAAGTTTGTGTATAGGTACAGTAATATAATATGGCAATTGGTGGTATAATATTCATTTTAATATATTGCAAAATGTGATTTCACATGATTTTAAGTTTATTTAGATAAATTTCTGGGCATGCAAGACAATTGCCAAATTATATCTATAATGGGTTCAGCCCCTGTAAAAATTTGAGTCAAAAAAGCCATATAAACAAAGTGAAATTTGGAGAGAATTTATACTTTGTGTTAATATTTAAGGGGATTGTAAGCCATGACCTCCTGTCTGTCGATCACACGTGAAACATAGAAATTTAGACGTTTCATATTTCCAATCGATCAATTAATGAGATAAGAATTTCGAAAACAGATTTGAATTTGTTTTAAAGTTTTCTTTAGATCGAATGAATTTCTCACAGTTTTTTGATTTTGTACCTAACATACAACCAAAAATACATTTTTGCAGATTTTTATGTTTCAAATTTGTTCAATTCTATTTTGTAAAATTTTGGGGGGTCCAAAAAATTAAGAAAGTCACTCTAAAGTAGACTTAACGATAAATTAAAATCAGTTTTCAAAATTCTTATGTCATTTTTACTTGGTACATTGGAAAATGAAAACATTTAAATTTCTATATTGCGCCTGTGATAGACGGACAAAAAATTATGGCTTATAATTCCTTTAAAACTATAATTTTTTAACTAATTATCTTCTGTGAAGGACTTCCAAGATGATTTGGATTCTGCCGAAGGAACATAAAAATGTATGCATGAAATATTTTTAAGAAAATATGATTATAAAAGCTTTTGATGATGGTGGCCTGGGGCTAACTCAAAGCTTAGAGCATCTAATACTTTTTTACAAACTTGGTATTTATGTTTTTCAGTAATAATAACATTCATATCAAATTAATTTACATACCCTAAACTTTGACTAACGTTTTATTATCTGTAATAATAAAAATTTACATAGCATTACAAAAATGTTGAAATTAATTTTAACCTATTATTATTGCATAAATATTGAATTAGTACTTTTTATATACGAATTACAAGATATTTTTTCACATATCTTTTACCTTATATATCATTAAATTATCTATACAATTATAATATTATCTGTAAAACTGCAATAACTGCAGTTTGTAAATTATAGCATAATATGTCATACATATATATTAGAGGTTAAATTAGGTAAAGTAAAGTTGTTGACTTAATCCTTTGCTTTATTATATTTCATGTTATATAAATTAATGTTTTATGTATAAATGTATGCACTTTTCTCAAAAATGATTTTAATACCAACTATTATCTGCACAGAACTATGGCTTACATTTTTTCAAAAAAATAAAAAGATTAAACGTCAACTTTTGTCAGTATGATTCATTATATGATAAAATATCTAAGACATGGTTCTACTTACAAGTTTAAATACGTTTTTTTTTAATATATTCATTTTATCTGTATCAGTTGAGTTACCTGCAGTACGCTTTAAAACATGAAAATACAATATATATTTACTAGCTATATCCATACTTGTATTCACTTCAGTTAGGTACCCAAAGAACATCAATACAGTTTATTAAATAAAAATATAATATTGTATTTGAAAAAAAAAATGTCTTAGAAACTATATGATCAAAATGCAATTAAAAGTTAATTAATTGTACTTATATCGATAGTCATTTTTTTACTCTAATAATGTTCCTTCTTGGATCTACAATACTGGCTTATAGGCTATGTAGTTAAAAATGTTTAAAATTATTCTTTGTTTAAATGATAAGGTACTTATAAAAAACGAATTATTTTTCATGTATTCTATATTTAACTAATTTAACTACTAACGGTATATATTTTTAGTTTTTAACGATCATAATACCTGTAACAAAAAATTGTTCTATGTACAAGTAATGATAAAATGCTGTTTATATTTGTACATCAATTGAATTTGAGATTAATACCTAATACAAATAACTAATACCTAACCACGTTTGTTATAGTATTTTTTTATTTACTTTTCAGTACGTTTTTTGACACTTTAATGAGTTATAATAGTGTACAAACAGTTCACTATATTATTATATCCGTCAATATGCATAGATTTATTATATGTAATATTATAATCTTAATATGTAAAAAAAATTTTATATATATATATTATATTATATATGTAAAATAGGAGCTTAAGTGCCAGATGTGTCTTCTAGGAACGAATAATTTGTGACTGTCAATTTAATTGATTAAATATCTTGATAAAAAAGAAACAATACTTTTTATGTGTGTTATACTCTAGTTCAGAGTTAATTTATTTTTTGAATCAAACATGAGTTATCAATTATTATAAACGAATAGATAAAACATTTAGATTAGCTAAATTTTTGAGTTGTAAAAAAATGCTTCAATCTTCATACGGCAAATTAATAATGGGTGTATATTAATTGATAATATCTAACTAATATGTTTGGGGTAGTACCTTCTATTACTAAATTTTTTTATTATGTGTTGGAGATTTCTAGTTTTTCACGAGCCCTGATGAGTATTACACATTATAAGAGTGAGAAACTTGATGTTCCAATTCATTGCAATTTTTTATTTTTTTTTAATTTTAATGACGTTTGGTAAGGATATATGAAAATGATAAATAGTAGTTATTGGACTGGTGGAAATGATTATCAGATACTGTTATTTGTACAATATCTGAGTTTATTGTGTAAATACGAAAATATGTTTGGTTGATAAGATAAGAAAGGAATATCTTGCTTAGACATCAGGTTAAATCTTTTATATACGTTAAGTTTTTGTTGATTATAGAAATGTTAATTATGTCCATAAACTAATCGGGGGAGGTATGTAGGTTTTGGATCTGTTACTACAATCTAGACTATCATTTGTTGTCAATCATTAAATGTTAAAATTGGATGATAATACAATCATTTTATTTCAACTATGTTCATTTAAATACTGTAGATGCTTATTAAAATTCATCCATATTATATACCTATATTTTCAAATGTCATCAAAACTATATTTTAATGCTTTGAAAGTTTGTCTGTGAAATCCGGTATTCAGGGCTATGTATATTCTTATATTCTGAATCATTCGTCATGCTGTGAGTAAAATCAAACAGATTTAATATTGTATTTAATTTTTATCTATATGGGGTCACCACTAATCAAACTAAGGAAAAATATAAAAGTAGAACATTTATTAAAATATCATATTCAGTATTAATTTATGACAATATTAATAAGTTAATAAGTTTGAAAAAAAATGTTTATGATAAATAAACATATATAATGTTTTTACTTAAAAATACGTTTTATTAAGGTATATATATATATATATATATATATATAATGTATACGTAAAATAGTTATAAATATATATGTACGTATTTTATTTGGAATTTATAATACGAAGAATAAGTATTTTCACGTTTTATTTTTTTATTTTTATTAAAAAGTAACGTTGGTAATACAAATGTTTAGAATTAAAAGTCGAGTAAATTAAAAATATTTTGTTATTTAATGGCAGTTTGAAAGTAACGTCTTGTAAATATATATGTATTGAAGTGGAACCGAAAATAATTTGAATTTTAGGTGCTTATCCGTTATAGGCGTAGTTTTGACTTTCATTGCTTTTTACACGTGGCTCATCCTTTTATTTCTTATGTTCTTTTTAGGGTGATCATCCTTTATATAAAGGAAAACAATAGCTGTAACCGAAACAAGGGGTCCTTCCGGTTCGCGGAGCAAATGATCGATTTCCGTCCCATGTTATTTATCATGTTATTTTGTATGCATATGGACTTCATTATCGCAATGTAATTTTTATATCCCTTTAGGTTACCTTTTTATAATATATCCCTTACGGGTATTTTAACACACACCAATGATTTTGATAATAACGTTAATAATTGTCACCTAACACCTATATAGCTAATCGGTTAAATAAATGTTTATTTTGAAAATGAATGGGGATTCGGTGAAGTGTAAAATACCAACTACCGCTGAATATGAATGGATTGCGACATTTTTTTTATATATATAAATGGGGAAGAGTTTAATAATTCTGTTACAGAAACCTCTAAATAAACTATTCCGGGATTCGAAAGAAAATATAACTAGAGGAGAACAAAACTATGATGTAAATGGAAATGAAAATAATATATTTGAAGTGTTATTTTATGATACAATAAAGTTTCAAAAATTTCTGTTCATATGGATAATTAATTATAATTTTGAATACTTTAATACTCATTACATTTATTTGAATACAATTACTTATATTTTAATAATTAGTTCAATTGTTCAATCACTATAAAATTGACCATTTATGTTTTGTTAATTTAAAATTGTTAGATATAGATTTTTCCTTTGTATAGTTTTCATTATTCAATAATAGTTATAAAGCAGCTTCTGCATTTTTTTTTTTTTTTTATAGGGGTGGACTAATTTTTTGAACCCGCTGATAAATGAAGTATTCTGTTCCATACTCTATTTAATATGCATATAGTAATATGAATAAAAGAACGTTCCGCCGGATGTTTTACATTATTGTTTAGAACTGACAGTACGTAGAACAATGAAGTTTGATATCTGGTCCCCCATCCCATTTATGAAAAATAAATGCATGACAAATTGACTCAAAGGTGTGTCAGGTACGGGGATGAATCCAGTTAGATGAGCCATATCCTTTTCGAGTTCGTCATAATCAAATGAAATTGAAACATGTTTTTTTCACAATTAAATCATATAGGGTTAGACCCTAATACCAAATCACCCCATATTTGTTACTTAATAAAAAAAATTACTTGGCTGAATAGTTGAATATTTACTCTAAATAAAATTGTAATATGTAGAAAAAATGCTTTTATATATTTAATATATTAAAAAAGTTTAAGATTCTTTTGATTTTGGTCCAATTTTGTTAAAATTTGAACATACAAAAAATTGTGCTTATGTATACTCAATATTTCACATTGAAGTAAGATTGTGTATTTTTTAAGTATTAAAAGTTAAAACCGTAATCTAAAAGTTTTCAAATTATAACCAATTAAAACTACAATTAAATAGATTATAATAATTATTAAGTACCTACCTATAAAAAGTATGAATTTCATATTTAGATATTTTGAAAATTATAAAGTATTTTTATAATGAAAATACAAGTACTTACTTAATAAATGTTATAAATCACTTATTCGGTATATTCTTTTAGAAAAATAATGAAGTAACTAATCTTGTTTAGCTATTCGATATTCCCTGAAAATACTCGTACACGATAACTTACCAATTAAATTTTCTATTCAGTAAAAAATAATTTGTTCTGTCTTTTTAGGAATTTTTTTTCTCTACAATACTAAATACTAATAATCTTGTATGAAAAATATTACCAATTTTAAATTTTAAACTTCTAGTAGAGAAATTAAAAGTCAAACTAATTTTTTAGGACGTACAATATGATGAAAAGTAGTTTATAGACTTCTAAGTAAAAACGTTTGAATTGATGATTCTCTTTTATTCGTTATTAAATCAAGAGAAATTATTAATATTTTTAATACAAATTAGGGAAGCCAAAAGCTCAACGTAAAGTATTTAATGCAGGCCGATTTTTCTTGGTGATTCGAGTTTTTGTAGGTGTTGCGAATACATTATCATTGGAAAAATCGAACGGTGAACTGATTTGATGAAACACTATTTATTTTATTTTACATGTTGTCGTCGAGATTAGGTGACTTTGACGAATTAGGTACAATTCATTTACAAGACATATTTGATGAATATGAATGCGGTCGGATTCGTAGACTTTATCCTCCGTGTAAACGCATTAATCAGACAAAAATCGTATAACTTCACGAAACGCAATGATAACAGTAACGTGCATGTTTAGCGTTATTGACTAACTGAGTATACAATACGGTATGTATTGTGACTCTTTCAAGCAATTAAAAGCAAATAAGAACCCTGAAATATCGTTTTTGAAATCTTAAATAATTTTTAATGATCTTTTAAATCTTACACAACCATACTGTAGCCCTGTAATAATCAATCTATATACCGAAAACTTCAATATAGGTACTATGCAGAAGTTATAACATAGAAACTGTTAAAGATATTTTTCTCTAAAAAAGTGCAAACAGCTTAAGTGATCGGTCAAAATAAACAGGTTTTGCAATCTATAATCTTAAATTATAAAGCATTATCTTCACAAAACTTAGACAAATAGAACCACTCAAAATAATACAAGACAATCAGGATATACTAAATCATAATATTATCAGGAATAATATTTGACTCCAAACTAAACTGGTTACTTTATCTAAAAAATGTACGTGATATAATACCTTAACAACTCAATATACTCGTTATTTAAATAATCACAGGGTGGAGACAGTTCAATTTTTTTAATCATTTATAAAGCATTGATTAGATCCAAAATAGTTTATGGCACTATATTATTTAAAAATTACGTTATTAACCATCTAAATATGATTTGAACTAAACTAAATACTGCCATAAAATTATCATTTGGTGGGTTCATAAGCTTAAATTCAAATGAAGCTCAATTGAGAGCAACAAAAATATTGCAAGGAAAATTCCACGTGACCTCAGAAGAAAAATAAGTCTAAATATACTGTGTCACCAAAAGAAACATAAATAATCAAAGTAACAAAAAAATAAACAAATTGTATACAAGAGATAGTAAATTAAAATATAATAATAAACAATACATTAAAAAGAAAATCATTTAGGTTCCTTCCATGGTTCAGAATATTTAATGTTAATCTTACTCTAACAGTATTGAAAAATAACACAATGCCCTTCATATATATATATATATATATATATATGAAACTTACTTAAAAAGGAACCTAATTTCATTTAAAAAAAAATTGAGCTATATGATTTAATATGATATCTATAAATTGTCAAAAATGTAAATTTCACAAAATTATACTCATAATCAGATGCCAGTGTATTTAAAGATCAATAAATTATATTGGAATCGTCTTGTAACACATTTTATAAACATAACTTGCATTCATTAATTTTTCAGTAAAACAAAATATAAACTGGATATCTTGAAAGTATCAAAACAGATGCTTTTATAATATGAAATTTAAACTTAAATTGAATCATTGACTTATTTTCTTATCATCAACTAAAATGCGTTTAATTCTGACACAAATTGTTATTAATTTAGTCAATTTTTGTTATTTTTGATGAGTTAAATTATACAATATGATGTTATTTTATTCCAGTTGACGTCATCAATAATACCTCTAGCATATGGATTAGGGAAATTGATATAGGTACGGATTTTCACAACTGTCATTTATTATTATTTTTGTTGGGCATATTATGTAATGTTTACTTTCAATATATTAAGCATCATGTGTTATAATTTTATAAACATAGATGACGCCTAAATTACCCAGCATAATATGTCCTTTATTCTTATAATCATTATTTTCATGCTGACCCAATTATTATTATTGTTTATAATATTTTTACGTTTAGTTTAGTTTTATTATTGTATATACTGTATAAGTATACAATACTATAGATAATAATACTATAATATCTACTATTATTATAGGTTATAAAATTGTTTTATAAATCTATTTCTAATCAGCTTATTTATATTCCGATTTAGCTAACATAAAAATTGTTAAAATTCGATGAGTCGAATCAATACAAATAAAAATATGAATTACGATACATTCTTTTACGCTCTATATTCTATAGTGACCAGGTCAACGTATAATATGTGGCGTATTCGATCATCAATATATTATGATCGTTGATCTGTTGCAATATGTTATCTTTTTATCGATCTGAAAATTCTCTACGTCATATATATGTGCATAACGTTACACTAATTTGATAAAAGTATGTATTATAAAAAAAAAAATAATAGATAAAGAAGCATGTAAAATCACATGAAAAATTGGTGTTTATTATTTTTTATTGCTGTTGAAGTTCTATTGACAAAAGTAGAGAACCAATTGAAATGAAAGTAAAATTCTGTTTCGGTCATGATTGAATTTACTGTTAGAACTTACCTATAAATGTAATACGCAGCCATGAACTTTTATTTATTTTTTGCACAACAGATGTATTATAAATTATAAATTAAAATGATTTATTTGGTTAGTTGTATAAATAGTATTAATCCATGAGTTAAATGTCTATGAATAAACATCTAAATGTAGGTAGTTAAAATATTTACGATTAACTGAACTACTTAAAAAAATAGTTATATTTTATAAGAATGGCACTAAATGTAATAGTATGATTTCTGATTTTTTCGTTAATGGTGTTGGATCAAATAGCTGACACTAATAATCTAATAACTGAAGTAATATTGTAGTGAAAACTGTGTATTCAGTAGAGTTTAAACTTATTAAGACTATACAGATTTTAACATTTTGAAAAATTCAAATAAATATTAAATACATCGAAGGATTATTAGTTTGTTAAATGATCAAAACTATAAAAAATAATATTAAACTTAATTGATACTAATTACTATAAGCAACAGTATAGCATTTTTTTTCATTGTATTTATATTTGAATATAAAAAAAAAATAGTAATAATTATAAGGTTAGTTTTTGTATAGAATATAGATCAATAAATACCATGTATCTAATGTGTTGTCAAATAATAAATATTTTTGCCTAAGTTGATTTTTGATTTTTGTGCATTTATTTGGGTATTTAAATTATTATCTTTTAAACTAGAACCACTCTAAATATTATGGACGATAAATTATTTGATAATATTAACTATTTTATACTTCTATAATAAATTGTTCTAAGATAATCCTTACTATTATACCAAATGTATATAATAAATTAAATTATATACTTATTATTTGTTAATATTTTATACTTTTAAGTCATAAATTATAATACGAGTTAATTTTTAATTATAAATCACTGATAAATACATTTGTAAGCATTATTGAAATCAATTCATTTAATTTGTTTGTAGGACAAAAAATATATATATTATACATTTTGAGTACTATGATTTTCATAGTCACAATTATTAGTATTAATATAGTTTGTAATGTATGAATACATATTGTGTGCATTTTTATTAACTATAAGCCGTAATCAAAATACATTTCGTAAAAGGTCTTTTTTTACTATTGATTATCTTATGTACTATTCTCTACTAAAATTTCAATAATTAAATCTATAAGAACGAACAGTCTTGGCTATTTATTATTTATTATCATTATTATTAATTGAGGTTTATAAAATATTGTATTACCTACCTATATGACTTAATATTTATTAAGGAATTGACTATTTGATTAGAATTTAGATTTACTGAAATTTGATTTATAAGTATGACTATTCAAATCAATTATTAGTAATATATAGGTATTAGTTGATAGAATACATTACTATACATAGGTACCCATAAAAAATAAAACTATAAAACCCATACGATTATGGATTACAGTATACTACAACAGTAACAACTGATTAATAATTAATTACTATTATTATCTTTGAAGTGATGTATGCATTCTTAAAATTAATATTGGTAGGAATTGGATTTGTTTCAGTCGTTTCAGAATTTTTTAACACAATTCCTTATCGTATCTTTTAATGATATAAATTAATAATCTTGTAAGGCTGTGATTATAAAAAGTATTAGAAGTGGAGATAGATTTCCTCCATCAGTTACTTAGAAAAATATTCAACTGATAATTTTAATAAATAGGAATTAAACCAAACGTTTTTATTAATTATTTTGATACCATTATACGAAACCCTTAGAATATTTCCAAACGTATTGTGAATTTAATTGATTTCTGGTACAAATGAATTAGTAATTTCGATATGACATTTGATTTAGATTTGCCAGCTCTTATCAAAGTGCATATTGCATATGCAGTTTATAGTAGGCCTATAGCGTCAAGTCGAAGTCTCGGAAGCTAAGCGAAAAAATGTATTGTATTATTATATGTTAATTGTATTGTGAAAAAAAAAATCTAAGGTCTATGCAGAACGAGAATGAGCCCGTATTTTGAATGCGACTCTCCGATAATAATAGGGTAAATTTTATTTGCTCTTTCCGGTCGCACTATATAGAGGTTTCGTAGGATACACTCAACGGTAATAAAATCGCCGGATCAGTCAATGTTTATAATGTAGTGCAGCTACGCATGTTTTGACGATTAAATTTATTAGAAAAAAAAAACACTGAGCATTTTCGCGCGTATAAATTTTACTTTCCTTATAATAGAAAAAAAAAAATGTAGCGGTAAAACAAGTCCATACCACTCGTGGTATATGATACTCCGGTGTTGTAGCGGGACAACAAAAACGAAATTGAATTACACCGTTCCCGAGAGTGGTAATTATATGTCGTGAGTGGCTTAGTGTGATGGACAAATGAAAAACAAAACCGTACATTATGTGTATAGGTACCAATACACGTGTGTGTGTTTTATATCATCCATGCGTAATCCGTGGCGTGGTTCAACAACCTCCCCATGGGCGCTGCTGCAGTTTATAATGTACGTATATTCGCGACAACCCCCCACCGGTAATCCGTAATCGGCCGCCACAGAGGGTGGTCTGAAATCAATCACACCCTTTGCGTTGCTCTAAATCTGCGAATTTTTTTTTTTTTTTTTTTTTCATTATTATTTCGAAAATAAGTTCACCACGTATATAATATATCCTATACTCTCCATCGGCAGCGTCGTCGATCATCTGACATATCCCCGAAACGGTGGTGGCAGCCGCGATGGCTGAATGATTGTGGGTCACGTCACACGGTTGTTGTTGTTATTATTATTATTATTATTATTATTATTATTATTATTATTGTTCCCCCATTGGTCGCGAGCCTGGAGGGGCTCTTCGCTATAGTACGTATATAAAATACATACACACATACACACACGCACACACATATGTACATGGACGTACATGCAACCAGAGTGGGCACGCACGCACGCAATCGCTCACCGTTCGCCGTCGCCGTCGCGGGGATAAAGACCAGTTTTGTAGCGATTTCGTTTTATGTATATTTGTGTGTGCGTGTGTGTATCCATCCACGTCCACCGGGCACCGGTTCATCGTAGACGGTGTCAGTGTGCTTTCATGAGTACTGGGTGTCGCGCGCGTGCTTGTATGTGTACCCGTGTTGACCGATCGCAATATTTTTATTTTACGACCGTGTTCGCGGTGCGTGCGTCCGACATAATATTATACGTATAAATAGGTACACTATAATACATCATAAGCTTCTCGATATACATCATTATTGCTATTTTATTTTTCTATCGGAAACCAATTTACCCATTGTCGACCTTTCGTACCTATATTAAATTATATTTTCTTGTTTAATGCGTTTTTTCCTCCGACACCTCATCCCACCCCACGCCGTTTTATGTGCAGCATCGTTATTTTATGGATATAGATTTTCAATTTTTTTTTTTTTAATTTTTCTGTAAACTGCGTGAGTGCCCGTTTATTCGACTGGGTGCGTGTGTGTATTTTAACTGTGACTACTTCCCGCGGAAAGTGTACGTGATCTCGTGTGTGTGCTCGTAGGTAATCGATAATTGCGCGTAGGTGCGAAAACGTCAATGCAGTTGACTATGGTTCGAGACGCAAACCGGGACAATAAGGGCTAACGCGAGCGATGATAGACGTGCAAATGATAGACAGGCTGACCAAAGAGGACAAACAAGACGGGTAAAAGATCATTATATTACTAAGCTTATTATAATATTATTATATAATACGGTTTTAAGTGAAAATATAGAGTAGACATTGGTGTGTTTAATGATTAATATTACTTGATCATCACCATTGTTCGCCGAATTTTGTTTCATAAGATTACTTAAACTCTATATTAGGAGTATTTTTGTAACATTTAAAAAACGAAGTCACAAATGTTTTAATTTAGTTTGAATACGGGTCATGTATTTATTATGATTTTTTTCTTCAGTTAAATTTTCTTCCTTGGTTGGTAAATAATATTAAAAAAACAATTTTACAAACTAAATAATATATACCTGCCTACTTTCAAGAAAATAAAGTTATTTTAACTTTACAATATAATGTTTTTTTTCCACCGAATTTTCTCAAGTATATTTTGATTTGATTTTTAAGTAAATCTTCATCACGTTGCAAAATTAATAAAGCACCAAACGTATGAAGTAATTATTTTTCTTATTACCATTTGACTTCATTTCATTTTTAATGGTTTTTATAATAATTATAATGAATATGACTTTAGATTATATTGAAAGTTATGTTGCTACTTTCAAATGCCATTTAATGTTATCTTATTCTTAAAGTTATTTATGAAGCATCTCTTTTGGTAGGTTTAATTTAAGTATGAGTACTCCATTTTTACATACTATATAAGTTTTGAATAACATCTAGTTTTGATATGAGTGAATAAAATTGATAACGCAATAGTTTGAAAAAATGGCTCATTTTAATTTAAGTAGGGTCATATATATTTATTCATCTTTATTTTATACATTTATGTATAATAGAATAACGGTCTTAATTGGGTTCAGTACTCGAAATATTTTCACACAGTTTAGTAAAATGTTTTTAACTGTGAACTTCAAATTGTTCACACAATTGTATTGACTTACAAGAGCTAAGTAGTAGGTATGTGGGTCAATTATGAGTAAATATTGTTAGTAGTATTTAAGTTATTTAGAACTTTAAATAAGTTAAGTATACCGCTGACTTAATTCATCACGCAGAGCCATATAGATAAGATCTGTAACTTTAATAATAATTTATAGAACATATTATTCTCGTTACCAACAGCATTTTTGTATATGTAAACATTAATAATTATTCATTTTGGTATTTTACTAATTTTTTTTTTTTAGTATGTGGGTACTGAATTGAAGTATAATTTGTGAGCTATTTGTAATAAATAATTTATGAAATTACTTTATGATAACTACGAGTTAATAAATTATAATGAACACTTGAGGTTTCTTCAAATGTTTAACATCAATAATTTTTTATTGGATATTCGAACAATTATTTAAAATAATTTTTCAAACGTTAGTATGAAAAAATTGTGCTCTCAATGCTCTTATGTGCTGCAATAACCGACAAATAATGTTAATAAGATAGAGCCCACGTCAAAACACGTCCGGTATCGTTTTACTTAAGTCATGTCCACCCATAGAGAGTTATCAATATCCAGATCTCTATAGGGTATTAAGTTTCGGGTTGGTTAGGTTTTTTTTTTTTTTATTTGACCAGGTGCATAATAAAAAACCATTTTAATAATCAAAATATTTTGTCCGCTAGTTAGTGGTGACTATAGTTCATTTGCAAGTAATTTATTTTGGTTTTAATTTTATATATAAAAAAATAGATAGACAAATACATATTAAATATTACTGATATTTAAATAGTAAACTAATAAAAAAAATAATATGGGGTCCATATGACATGAAAAAAGCACACGAGCAGCAATCGTAATACCTAATAACAAATTCAAGTTAATGAAAATGTGTCGATCGAATTGGGTCGTCTGTAGTACCTCATATTATATCCTGATATTATTTATATCAGACAGACAGACGGTTGCAGTTGACATCTATTGTTGTCTCTTCAGTGTCGCGTGGTTGCAGACGGCCCGTGCCCGACTATCGGTATACTAGTTCGGTTAGAACGGCTTCATTAGGTCGGGTTGCATTTTTTTTTACTTTTTATTTGTCACCACCGGTTACAATAAGCGTATGATCCTTTATACTATTAATATACAACTGATCCGATTAAACCGCAAGAGGAGACCCCCCGGACGACGGCGACAGTTATTATATATGCGCGCAGTACAATAATGTGGTTCCGATGTTGATGAGCCAAATGATCGTGTAATATTAAAATGTGCGCGTGCAGGCCGAGGGAACGAGGGGAATATGCCCGGAGCGGATTTTGGTTTTTACTTGACAGTAGCTAATAAATAATTGTTGTTTAGCGGCAGGAAGAAAATTTTTAAGAGAATAAGTAATAATAAAAAAATAAATAAATCTCGGCTACTACGTTCAATTTCGTGTTGTGCTTAAGAACTTGGCCGTCAACATTTTGTTTTACGATCGCAAATCGTTCGCGGAAGCTAATTTGATACGACCAACGCAGTGTAAAAAATGCAGATTTGTGTGGGTTAACTTAACTTTATACATAATAGACATAAAGTAGATTAGAATTTATTATTATCATTTAACGATTCGCAGTGAGAAAATCCAGAAAAATATTGACTTAAAATATGATTATAAAATATTTAAGTGTATTATATATGTATTTTATGTAGGTATATTTTTTTTTGTCATTGTTTTTCAAACTTGGATTTGATAAATCTATTAATATCAAAGTTTATTATATATTTTTATAACAATATTAAATTGTGACATGTTTATGGTTTTTGGTTGCGTAATAAATCAATTTTTTTGAAACCCATTATGTCTCCATTATAAAAACGACAAAAACTCAAAAACTCGATAATCTATTTATAAAACAGGTTATATTGAAATTAAGTAGCCTTGGGTAATGTAATTAGAGCAATTACGTATTTTGGTTTTCGAAGTATTTAATATTACTCTTGAGTACTTATAGTTTATATTTATACTTATATACGAATAAATTAGTATAAATCTTTAAAGTTTTATAAAAGCAATTTGAAATTTTTTTTATATTCTTTGTTAAATGTATCAACTTTAGGCATTAATTGATTCGTAGATTAAATTATTGTTAGGTTATGATTTATGTCTACAGTTAAATTTTATAGTACTTTTTTTTTTTAGAAAACAAAATTTATTAATCAATTAAAATTCTCGAGAAATGCTATTAAAATAGTATTACGGTATTTTATGTTACCTTTTTAAATTAAATTAAATTTAAAAATAAAAGACTAATGCTTAGTTATATAATAAATGTAAATAATAATAATTACAATAATAAATATGCAAAATACCTATACATCTGTATGGTTAATAAAAAATAGGTACAAACATAATTTCTAATTAAGAATTATTTATTAACGCGACAACATATTTTTTTTATCTGATGTATAAAACCTTCAAAGATATCTATAGTACAATTATTTAAAACAAAATAATTAGGTTAGAAAACGTTGGAATGGTGGGTGACAATAGATGTGATGGAAAGGACTACCGGATGGTTAAAATGTGGTATATACTATAACACTATTACCACATGTTTATTCAAATGTATATTCATATTCAAGGCGCAATTACTGGCCAAGATCTTTATTATATAGGAAGGAAATAAAACAATTTATATTCCCCTTCATTTGCTATTAACGTGATTCCCCCGTGCGTACCTATATAGACAGGTGTGTTTTGTAAAAACTCAAGTCACAGTTGGTCACCAAAAAGGGGTTAGATCCAACGCTCCCTTTCATCGTTTAGAGCGTCTAAGTATAAAAGGTCGATTTTTTTCTAGTCTTCTATTCCTCGTGGTGATTTCGTGTGCGCAAGTTGTGAACATTTATTATTGTCTCTGTCGCGGGCGAATACCACTACTATAATATATTAAAATGTATACACTACTGCCTTTTAGAGGAGCGGAGAAAAAAAAACGGTCATCGACCTCCCGCTAGCTTTTCAAAGGCGTTCTACAAGTGTTAAAAACTAACCATTCGTGACCGTTACACAATTATGTGTAAGCACTGTTCTGCAGATGACGCAACAGTTTGGAAAGCGACTAAAAACGATTGCAATGAATGGGAAAGAAAATGCAATTTAATGGCCAGCATGCTCACGTGTTTTTTCGTCTTATTTTCAACTAACTTTTGATTTGAACCCTTCGATTATCTATAATAAAGTTGAGCGGCGTTGATTATAAATAGTTATTATTATTCCTAGTACGATATGATCATATTTAGTTCAACTGTTCTTTACATTCATGTGCTTTATTTGTTTAAAATTTGCCCTATGCTGTACTTTAGGTAGGAACAGTCGAACAGACACATAATACATTGATCTCCAGTGCCTGTTCAGATATGGTGATTGTATTACTCTCATTCGTCTCTAAAACCACGTTGTAATTGCCTGAATACAATGTATGAATTTGTATTATATGACTCGTTAGTTTTTCGACAATAATGCACGCTTTGTTATTTTTTCCATTCGACCCTTTTGATTGAAATACACTTAAGCGAACGTTTCTCACATTTGAGTGCCTATATTACACACACACACACACACACACACACACACACACACATGTATATATATATATACCCATGTTGCATATACATGCTTGACCAAAACACATTATTGAATGTGTGTCTGTTACTTTTACAAAAATGTCGAATATATTATATGCTTGCTATGGGCTTATTCAAAGAGGAGAATTAGGGGTTCAACCTCTATGGATTTATAAATTATAAATGTTAATTTTTCTACGTAACTATATTTCATTTTTATTTTAATATCATATCAGGACAGAGATCTTAGTTCTAGAGATGACGCATTCGACAATAAAACATAATAATTAATAGCTCCTCTCCTATTCAAAATTCCTAAGCATGCCTCTGCTTTGCTTGATGATAGCGTAATGACAATTTTCCAAACTCATGTTGATTGCAGAAAAATAAAACATAAGATTTATAAAAAACTCTGTATAATTTCATGCCAGAGGCTCTAAATGATAGGTAATATAATAATAATTGTTGTCGTATTGTTGCATATTAATATTATTTTAATAAAGATTTTAATGTTTTAAACCGCGGTTTGTATCAATTTCTCGACATTTTTGTATTGTCTTACTCGTTTTGTACATAGTTGTTACAGATTTTTTTTTAAATAACCAGTTGAAAAATAATACATTTTTCTTTAAAGTTAAGATCGCAGTACCTAATTATTTTTTTCGTGAACATTTTTAGTATGTAGGTATAATTTATTCACTCTTATCAATTAGGTATTTCAGAAAGTAGAATAAATGTATGCCATAATATGTTAGTTCATACAATTTTCATCGTTCAACATGGTTTTTTATTTCACATTAATATAAATAGTACAATGAAATTAATTTCTGAAAATGATCAAATTATCCTCGATCAATAAGTGTGAGTTAACATAATAATTAAGTACAATATCCTTGTTGACTGTTATTGTACTAGATTCTATAATATACGCTACAGGGAAATCATTAGAAACTATTGTAGGTATGACGAATAAGTACGCGGGCGATTTACATGCTTTCCACGTCCTGACGTTCATATTATATAATTTAATGTTTGTGCAGTATTGGCGTTTTATAGTACCAAGTATGGTTATGTTAGTAGAATGGTTATACATATAATAACTTGAGTAATTCAATACTGCATTGGCTTTACAAAACTATTTCAATATAGTGGTGTTTTGTATGCCAGCGCGGCGCAACATAACCGGTCTTTTTGATATTATGTTGAATAATGAAAGTTTATACTTAGAGACGTATAGATATTAAACTTATATCTAAAGTTTTCCGTAAAATTTTTGTAAGTTCTTAAAGTCAAACTTTCTAAATAATCTTCAAAAGTTAATATTTTGATATCCTATTGTATATAAAAAGAAATCTTTAAGTTATACGGTTTGTAGTACTATTATCATTCATACAGCACTAAACTATTAATAAATAAACACAGCAAAAAGTTATATTTTATTGATGTATTACTATTAATTTTGTTATTACATATTTGTTTTTTTAGTAGTTAAAAAAAATAAGTCATATTAATTCATATGATACTGTGGGTAATATTTAGATTTCTAATTTCAGCTTCTTTTATTTTTTGTTTTCAAATATTTACTATACGAGTACAATATGTAAATAATTTTTTTGCAATTGTATAAGTAATGTAGAGTAAAGTAATGGCTTTAGTCTTGAGGTATGAATCCATCCGATGATAGAACTTTACGATTTCAGCTTTTAAAACACATACGAATGTACTTGTAGTTAATTATGTAGTTTATAGTTTCTTGCTACTGAAATTACTATTGAAAATATTTTTAAAAAGACTTGTGTGTGTATATATATATATATATATAATTGAAAACGTTGGACGTTAAAATGTAAATTATACACATTTAAATGTGGTATTAATCTAATCAATGATTACGATAAAAAAGTGTTTGCAGGGTGTAAACATTTTTATTTAATTTTTTGTAATTCGCAATAAACCTAATTTTTGTTTCTCTTTGCTACGATAACGAGCGTACAGTAGTTATTAAACTAACAATCATTTCAACCCGACTAATTCACCATACCAAAGGGTATAACTATTACTAACATGTGTTGTACTTAATGTCGTATTATCTTACCAATTTTGACGCACGTGCTACGGTAGATAATGGGAGAGTATTGTAGTCAGACATGCATAGTATAGTAATAAACAGTGCTCTCTAGCTATACTATAATAAGCAGTCAGGAAATTATTATTATCTCACCCTTGTTGCACGATTCTCTCTTTTATTTCGCACTGCCGGTTACTGGGTTACTACGTGTGTTCAAATATAAATTGGTGACGGCTCGACCCATCCGTTGGAAATATATATTGAAATGACAATATAATATATATAGGGCACCGGAGTAAAGAGACGCAATGAGAAACTCGACCGTGTGCACCGTGCTTGTATACTGGTACATCGGAGACAGGCAATAGTTGCCCCGGGACACCGTGGAAGAGATTCCCGTTTTCATTCTGCACCATTAATTACGTCGTTTAAATTCCTGGCAAACTGTTATTTTTTTTCCTTCGAAATAACATAATATTCTTCGTAGATGTAAATGCATGCACCCGTGCGTGTGTGTGTGTGCGCATGTGCGTGTGCGTGTAAATGCCTTGAGCGAATATACAGAGAAAAACCTGACGCGCAGAGAGCACCGCGCGTTCATATTGTGTTGAATTTATGTGCCACCAACCCGAATATAAATATATTGTACATCGGTTTGCTGTTGAATCATGTACGTAATTGAAAACTGTAACAAAATAATTAGCTTAATCTATATTCTACGTGTGTAAAATTGGGTAGTGAATTACAGTAGTTTTCGAGAACGGTCTCGTGACTGATCATTTATAAGTTTATATATTTCCTAAAAGATCTTTTTTGGTCTTCGCTTTTCATACGTCTTAGTTTCAAGCTGTATCATGTGTATAAATAATAAATACATGTTAGTATCAAAGGATTGTTAAGTAATATCGTCGTAATACTCTGTATTAAGTCTGTATTATATTTTATTATTTATTATTTCTGCATTTCGTTCTGTGAAAAGTTATTTATGATGAAAAATAAAGTGCCTATATTTTTATTATTATTATTATTATTATCATCACAGATTTAAGTTTATGAAAATATAATTGAATAATAAAGCATGTTGAAAAATATATGGTGCATCTCGATTGATATTAATTTTGATCAACTGACTAGATAAATATAATATTATTTTAAAAGAAGTCTGATAAATACACAGTACGCATTTATTAATTGCCTTTATATAATTTAATCGCGTCTTTTTACATTTTTAAAATGTTTTAAATCGTCAAATTGATTCACATTGATTTTGAACACCACCCATGAATACGTCATCACGGTTAAGTAATAATAAGCATTAGTGTACAATATTATGCATGACATTTACCGCTGGAAAATAATACGTATACTTAACACATAATAAATAAATTGCCTGCATATCGATCGACGCGCGTCGGTTGAACGGAGGAATATAGGAACATCCGCAAGTGAAGCGCGTCCAACGCGCGGATAGTTATTTAGAAACTGCACAATTAACGAAGCATGTATAATAATTTCTGAGGAGTTTTAAATAATTTATGCCAGCCGTTTTAATCCGGTTATTTAGCATGAACCGTTGGTGGGGACCGGGGAGGAGTCAAGAAAGTAGAGGTTTCCGACTGGAAAATGACGAGGAAATTTGAATTTTAGCACCTATGCACACACAAGAGCACACATTATAGTATATACTAATCGTATCCCGCGGCATGCGAATTGGTTGCCGGTCGACGACGCGTCGCCGCGTGGTCAGCAGGTTTGACCCTTATAACATTATCATTATTCGATAAACGCACGCTGTGGACGATGGACACTGAGCAAGGCTGTTGTCCGGTAGATAATGTTATCGATAAATTATGTGTGTTGCCTTTGGTTTTATAATAGTAAAGCGTGTAGCCCCAAAACTGTCATAAATCTCGACCTCGATTTAACACGTTTTGTTAATAATTGGTCCGCTGAATGTTTACCAAACATGGACGTTTTAATAGCGCATTAACGACATACTTTAGGATTTATTTTGTTATTATACTATCTTTTCCCGCAATAAGCTTATTTTTCCCGAACGCATGTACACTTCAAAAACCTTGGCATGCATACGCCACATTTTTTTCCCATTAAATCACTCCAATAAAAAGAATAATTTTTCTGCGATTCCATTATACAGTGCGCAAACAATTATCATCATTCATCGATACCCGCATAATCATAAATAGTTATGGGTGAAAAACACAATGATCCACCTGTTGTGAATTTGTGATAGTAGAGAAAAATATGTACTGGGTTAATGGAAATATTTACTATTTAATTTTTAAAGCCAGTTAAATTGTTTGAAATTAACTAACAAACACTACATTTTATAATTATTGATGTCAAAGATATTCAAATATCATTAACACAGGTTTTGAAATTCCAACAGATTGAAAAAAAATATTATATATATATCTATTGTTTATTGAAGTTTATTTTTTAAATATGAGGGAATCAAATTGAATTTTACTTATTAGCACGTAATAATTGTAGTACAAGTAAAAAAAAAAAAAAACAATACCTATACAAAAGAAGTGGAACATGTTTAATGCATATATAGGTGTACGTGTGTGGATGTGTTAATCTAATGCGATTGGAGTGTATTACCTAAATAATATTTAAAAAAGCTATTTCATGGTATAAAAAATGAACTGTCTAACCTAAGTGTATTAAATCATTACTGTGTCCACTAAGATAAACGTCATACTTAGATAATGTATAATACATCGTTACCATTTACCGTAAGGCAAAGAGTAGTGTTTCGTTTAACCATTACTATAACTGTTCAAGACTAGTTGCATCTTAGATTTGACCATGAATCGTGTGCGTATATAACTCGTTGTTGATTTATGAAAATGCTTGTCACTGTTTTGAATAAGACATTTTAAAACTTTTTCGAGTTAGATATACCGTTTATATAACATGTGTCTACTGTCTATATATTAGCTTCGAAAAAACCTAACCTGTCGGTGGACAATGTATTTGACCCGAAGGTTTTTTTTCGGTTGGAATGCGGATGATTCTCTCACATCGTGTGCCGTCACGCAGAATAAGTAACACCCAGCAAATATCAATGATATTTAATGATGATTCATTGAGTGAGAGTGAGCACATAACAAATAAATAAAGATAATCTGATAACTTAAAAAAAATTGATAAATTAAAAATTAATATTCAGTATATACAACGTATGTTGAGAATTTTCGAGTAAGCTTAAATATTTCGAGATCGTTCAGTTCACTATATACATTTCTTATTTGTATTGTTTTTTTTCTGATGTCTGAAAAATAATTTTTTTGAGTTATTTTTCATATTTAACGATATATTTTTATCATTATTTGTCATCAATATAGTAGGTATACGTATAGCGTATTATGTTAAATTTATATTTTTGAATCAAAAAAGGAAAGAATTTACAAGCTATGTAGCTTATATGTCACATTGATCAATCCTCGGGTCTATCGCAATTTATTACTCGTATTTCATATAACTAGTGGATTATATTTAACATTTTTATTTCAGCGATTCTAAATTATTTGATTACATACAATTCGTATACTTTCGAGTTTACCAGAGAGATTTCTTCGAATTATTATTTCACTATTATACTAGTTTGGCTTCCAGTTGGGACGACGATGGATCAGACGCCAAAACAAATTACTCAAGCACTCACTTTAATCAGACCCGGGTTTGATCAATACGAAACAGCCTTGCACTGCAATGCCCTGTGGTGACGAATCGTTTGGACAGCACTTGCAAAAATTATGCGCAATAAATTCCGTTTCATCGATGGAGAATGTTATTGGAAAATGTAATATCTAGAGGATCAGGGATTTGACAAGATTTTATGTCTCTAGATTCTCATCGCATAGGCAATCGAGTGTATAGTTATTTATTTGATCGGTTTTGACGTGCGGAAACCACTCACCTCTGCGTCTACTGGTCCGTTACATGTAGCTGTCGTATTTTAATTACATGCATAACAAATTTTTAATTCGTCTTCGTCATCTGCGACTTCCGATTTCTTTAGTTCAAATTATTTGAACCTAAATTCCGGTCTACATTTATCACGGTTCGTTTGTCCGCTTAATGAGACACCTTGGGCAGTTTTTCATTGTCTTCGTTTCATTGTGTTTTCTAAGATGGGGTGACGGTGGCAATAGGGTTTGCGTTGTATCTAATTTTTGTAAAGGGGAGACCAAATGTTGTAAGTGAGGGTGCAAAAATGTGAACATTTCTGTTTGGATTTGGATTCGCATAGGTATATAGATTATTTTTATTTGCCTTAGACCGTTAAAAAAGTTCAAAGGAGCTCCATTTTTAAATGGGTAAATATGGAGTGTGTTTTGAGTTATTGTTAAGATTACATTATTTAAAAAATAAAAATATTTAATCAATAGGAACTTATGTCTATCCGTATGATGTAAAATATTATATATTTCTATTGAATAATCAAGAATATGTATATGTTCAACATGAGGCCGGGTGTTTCTTGCATGAGTTGAATATCTAATTACTATTTGTTATACATTTTAAAGTTGTAATATTATTATCTTAAATGTGATTTGGTAATACTCATTTAAATACTACTGTCAAAATCTACAAGGTGTGAAATTAATGGTGAATTATTAAAACTTTAGTAAGAGAAAATTGAATTATGTTTAATGTGAATTACTGTATTTGTATTCAATGGGTGTACATCAATGATTATAATCAGTAACATCATAAAACTTTTGCGTCATAGGGTTTGATTATCATAAAAATTTGTGATGGTTTTGCACGATAAAATGAAGTTTTATTATGATATGCAATAAAAAAAATTGCTCCAATTAACTTTAAAAATTCATAATTTAATATTAATTTCTACATTTGGAAATATTATCAATTTTGTTCGTTGAAATTCAGATACAATAGAATTCCGGATTATAAATATTTAAATGTATAAAAATGTCGATCATATATTATATCAAAAAATGTAATCAGTTAAGTTTGGTTTCATAAGAATAATGAAGTGATGGATAAGGTTAGAGATAATATTGTTTAAACTCGATAACTCGATTCCAGCTCCCAGAATATTAATTAAAAATCCTGTCTGATGTTTCCAATGATTTGAAAAAAAATCGCGTGAGAACACTTTTAGGCTGAAGGCTGAACAATACTTTTCTAGTTTTATAATGAACAATTTGTCAGTCGCATATGTACTTGAAATATTCTGATAATATCTTACAAAAAAATAATTTTTATAATAAACATTATTTATAATTAAACCAAAGGTGAGAGAAACAAGTTTAAGTATATTCTTTGAGTTATATTTATACATGTGTTTTTTATGATTAATTTGTTTTTTGGACGTAGGTAGTAATAACTGCAACATTTACATTCCTAGTATTTGATTCATGTAGATACATGAAATCGATTATATTATTTTGATGGAAAAGATAATAACAAACACAATTTTATTGTAGTTATGACTTATGTAAGAGGTGTGTTATATGTTGTATCAGGTATCTGTAATTGCAGTATTAATTCTGTCAACTGTGATATCGCACCCCACTAAGTTAAAATTTGTGTCTCAGCTTTTCTTTGCATCTCGATTTCATTATACTCGGTGGATTTGGTTTTAAATGATTAACGTGAAGATATTTGGTTCATGATGTCATACAAAACTATGACGTTATTTTTTTTGTTTTATAAAATGTTTAGTTGACCAATACGGACAAACTAAGGGTATTAGTTATCAACTTAATATATATATATATATATTATATATAAATATATATTTATCGTATGAGAATTGTTTTGATGTAGTAAAATGGTGATGCATAATCAGGAAATAATGAAATGAAGAAGATCGTAGACAATATTTTATACAACTTAAATAAAAAATTATGCAGTATGGAATCACTGGAATCAGTTTTTGTAACTTTATGGTACAATGCAAGATAAATATTATTTTAGTAATGAAATTCAGAATTTGCTGTGGACTGATCGAGTTAAGGTATAAAGGAAAGAATAGTAATAAAATATAATTTGATTATTGTGTTGTTGACAAGTACCTATGTTGTTAATAATAATAAAGCAAATGTTAACGATAATAATCGTCAATCGACAATCACTATCAAATAAATATTACTATCTCATAATAAAATAATAAATATTATTTTATATTTAACTTAAGTAATAAATTGTGTAAACCGTTATTATTGACGTATTTAATAGTTAAACACTCGTAGAAAGTTTCTTTTTTTTATATTTTATAATCAATGCCTACACTTTTTTATGTGTTTGCATTGAAATTCATTGAAACTCTCCCTATAGTTCGAAAATTAATCTCGACACTCTGTTATTTATGGCTTAGAAAATTTCATCGTTTTGCTAAATGTCATTTTCGTATATTTCTTACTTTGATATTTTATTATATCTATTTCTTATTTACGACTTAGAAAAACACTAAAATATGATTTTAAATTTATATATATTAATTATGTTTAAAATTGTGTTTTATTTTTAAAGAGAACCGTTGAAATTAATTCTGTATATAATTTAGGTATTAGTATTAATTACCTAATTAATTATATTTTAAAAATATTTGATTTAATTTTGATGTTTAATATACTTATTCCATTAAAATAATTTGTATAAAAGGTAACGATGGAGTTCAAGAAATATCTATTGTAGATATGGAGTAGGAAATAAAACATTTAATGTGGACACGATGTATTAAATTTATGTAAATAGCAGTCTCTACTATTCAAATATAAAATTAAGTATAAAATATGACATAAGTGATAAGTCTAATAGTTTTGACCACAGTTCTGGTAGTTGATTATCATTATAAATGGAATATTGTAGGTATTTGATTTGTATATTTACCAATTTGAAATAGTCATAGTAAATATATTAAATATTTATAGATTATTTGAAATTTAAAATTATCAATTTTGTCTAGAAAAATTATTTTTAAATATATGATTAGAGTGTTTAGAAAATTGGTGTATGCTAATATGCTACTAACTAAAAATTATCGTTTCATTTGGTGCAATTAAATAACTGAAAAGTATAAATTATATACTAAGTTTTTAAGTTAGATTTTGAGCCTCTGCACTCATGGTATGTCACAAATAACACACTCCATAAAGACTTAAAAATCCAAACTGTTAAACAACCAACTAATCAATATTACATTAAATGTCACAAATAATTAAGTAACACCAAAATCTTCTTATATCTCATATATTTTCACTTACATTACCTGACAACTCTGCCCGTCGCCTCAAAAAGTGCTTGTACTGGGATTTTTGATGCAAAAAAAAATCACAAATACATATTTTTTTGTGTTTTGTTTATAGAGATTGTAAATTTTCTAGTAAAAAAAGTTAGATTTTTTGTCATATTTAAATATAATTATTGTAAAAAGACTGTATTTTTTTTTTTTTTAGTTCGATACAAGAAGTTTGTACGCTAGA
Organism: Chaitophorus viminalis; assembly: GCA_025469195.1. Classification (NCBI taxonomy): domain Eukaryota; kingdom Metazoa; phylum Arthropoda; class Insecta; order Hemiptera; family Aphididae; genus Chaitophorus; species Chaitophorus viminalis. The sequence continues at coordinate 378,602 of JAIPRK010000027.1, read as the reverse complement.
AAATTACTCAAATATTACTATATTACTTTTGTTGTTCCAAAAACGACTAAAATAACTTGATAATTATTATACCTATTACTTTTATTACAAAATAAACTATAATTTATTTTTTACTATAAAAAAATACAATCATATTTTAGTATTGAATTAATGTTCTCCGGTTATTGTTTTAGGTATTTAAAAATAGACAGTAATCTTCATATTATTTTAATTCATCGGGTAATACATCGAGTAGGTTTATTAACTTGGATAATTATTATGAATTATAGTTTATATTTACTTGCAGACTTGAAAAATGTATTTGTTTGCTTGAACCTGGAGCTCAACCCGTTGAAAGTATTTTATTGATAATAAATTTTTGGTAAACGATCAACTTATACAGATTTACAGACATACAGTGATAATGATTTATATTTTGTGGTTAAGTAGTGGTTATCAGGTTTTTTAATTGTTTTTTATTATAATTATATTATAGCATATTATAATATATAAATAATAATTATGTAAGGAAGTTTCTATGACTACTTTCCCAGGTGTTGAGGATTTCGACCCTTTTTTCTAACATTCATACCCCTGGTTACGATTGCATTAAGAGTTTCTTGACCCCCCAGCATTGTGGTATAAAAACAAGTGTCAGCAGCTTGTGTTTCGTGTACATAGTATGAATATTGTATTCTCACATTACTTACTAGTTTTGATCCGAGCGAGATAACAAAACAGTCCCTTTGTTGAAGAGTTATTACAAAGTTGGAGGGTTGCATGAATATTGTCATTCCCTTACTGATGGTTCTGACAATGTTTTCATTTACTATTACATTATGGTAACGTATAATGTTGTTTATTGACTTATCAAAATCGATAATTGATTTCTATAAAATTTTTAGTATTTTTGCAAATATTTTTTTATGATATCTTAGCAAGGACTAATTAAAAATATTAATAGGGCGTCACACACACACATGTGTTGTCTCCGTCTTACAAACGTACAGCATAGCGAATTTACATTCAGTAGAACTAGTTTTGTGTTGTTAGCTTTAATATTAGAATAATTTGACACTATGGAACATAAAGGGAAGTATATTATCTGTGTCTTCTCGAAAGTTTTTTTTATGAAATTTTAATTTTCAAGCAGGTAATGACTATGTAAAACTCATATCTATAACAACACATGCGGATGTGACGCCCTCTTAAATATTTTCATATCTTTTTGTGCACGGCCACTGGCTAATACAAATCGAATAAATTTTTGGAATGAATCATATTGAATTCTGATAACTGTCTTGTATAGCTAAATTTTTTTTTCAGTAATTTAAAATGTTGCTATTCTTATTGTTTGAAAAAATTTAAACAATGATAAGTTATTATAATAGTATTATTTAAGTATTTAAAGTATTTATAGTTATATAATCAAATTATTGTGGGTTAATAATGTTTATTAACCTCAACATTCTTAACTTCCCTTCAAAGTTGGATTGTTAATTTCTGATGTTTTTTTTTTAATTAAATTAATTTAAGTTAATTTCTATAAAATATTATGATTAAATATCAAAGTGTACAAATTGTATATAAAAAACATTCCTCATTTCACTAAGAATCTAAAATATGTAACGATAAACAACTTAATACGTAAAACATATTTTACCAAAACTTACAGAAAATTCAGTCAGTTATTTTACTAGTAATTAAAAAAAAATATATGTTTAATAATTGTGTATTGTGAAGTTAAGTTGACTGATGAAAATATGACAAAGAAAATTAAAAAGATAAAATTTTAGTTAAAAATGTAATAATATAATAATAAATTTCTAATTAAAATATTTACCATACTTGAATTATTGGATTTTAAGTTACAGGCGTAATAACTAGTAATATTATTAATATAATTTAAGTTCTTATTTCGATTTAAACATATTTAATGTCGAATGTGTTGCCGTCTTATAAAATATTAAGGGGTTATGAGTGTTTTTTATAAAAACATTATTATATTGTCGGAAGTAATTTAAGTTTAATCTCAATTTTTAAAAAATAGAAGGGTTTGACTGAACAACTTTGTTTTAATGACATGCATCGATTGTTGGAGCACAATTTTTTAAATGATTAAATATTATGATGAATTGTTTTTTGTCCATTACAAGAACGATTTTTCCCCTTGTAAATTGCTTTCTATTATTCTGTGCAAACAACATCAGTTAAAGTACCAAACTTAATTGAATAATTTGTAAGCCTAATGCTAATGGCTATTGCTGTAATTTAGTTGAGTATTTGACGAAAGGAAGTAACAAAATAAACAACAAACATAACTTTTATGAGATTATTTTGTTTTCGAAGTAAGATTACCGTTAATTAATTTTAAGTTTAACGTCCTTTTAACCTTTGTGGTATAAACATAATTTCGTATTATGAATTAGTGAAATAATTATTTTTTTTTTTTTTTGTAAACGTTTGGTGGAGTATAGAAAAACGTTGGTTTTTTTTGTTAACGTATCAATTTAAATATTTATAAGCCGATTTTTATTTACTTAAATACAAAACAATGTTTTACGATGTTCACCTGTTCATAATGTTCGTATGTCCAAATTACAAGCATGATACAAAAAAATGAAATTTTCGTATATTCATATTTCAACTCCCACAAAGTGTAAATGTGTGCGTATATATTTTTTTCATCATAAAAGGGAAGTTATTTATACGTGTAATTTTTTTTTATAGCTCCAACTGTTAGTAACCCCATTTCTATGGTCGACTAAGTCGATTAAAAACGGAGACACATCCCCTTGTCAATTCGCGTATTTATTTTACAGCTGGACCGTACTCTCTATTCTCCCTCTGATTTTATTCGTTAATTACAATTGTATGTAACATGTATTCAGTATTCCCCCGTAGATTGACGATAACTACCTGACGATTATAATAAAATTATATGGACGTTGTATTCTTACAATCTACTACCCTAAAACCTGTCTCTCTTATCTTTGTAACCGATGAATATTTGGTTACTAAATTATCATCTTTGCAGTCTCGTAGAGTGGGTATTGGGCAGCTATTGTATTCATTGTATTATTTTGTCATAATACACTTACAGTATAAATTTTACATCCTGTTTAGTAACGATACGTATTATAAAAAATTATAAACTCTTCTGTACGCAAAAAATGATGTGTCCAACGGGTCCTGGTCATCCAATGGCTTTCATTCTCGCTCCGTACAAATATTAATTGTAATTAAATTAAGCAAATTATATACATATACATATTATATAATATAATATATATATATATATATATAATAAAAGAAATTATAAATTATCATTTTTTTTCCTAAGCCTAATAAATAAATTGATAATACTGCCTCGTCAGATCCATCGGCCATCAACATTCTTCCTTTCTTCTCAAAACTCTATGAATAATTAACAATCAAATCTACCCAATTATCAAAGAAAAAAACTAACACCCGACACACCATTTGATTTCCAAGAACGCCACCCGGTCATACAACCAATACACAGATTAGTTGATGCCATAACCCACTCTATAGAAAGAAATCTTATACTTCAGCTATATTTTTTGATGTCGTGTTTCGTGTAGACTTTTGACAAAATTTGGCATTCTGGCTTACTGTATAAACACAACTACACAAGTAACCACAAAACTATTGTATTTTTTTATAAAATGATGTAATATACATTTCAAATTATTGTTTGTTACTTTTTTCGTGAGTTAAATTTAATAAAAATATTACATTTAATTTGTTAAAAATCCATTGAGCTAATTTCATTCAGAATCTGTTATGTTAAATTGAAATTTTTTCATTATTACAAAACCAAAAATAAATTATTATGATATAGAAACATTTTCACCGTAAAATGTTTTGATTCATACACAAAGTTTAATTTTGTGTTTCAATATTAAAATATTTATGTTTTTGGTATGAATAAAATGTTTTTTTTTTTTTTACAAGGGCAATTTTTGTAAGGTTTTAGTTGCCATGGTTACTTATTAGTTATTAGTTATTATTTTATTATTATTGGTATTAAAATAAGTGTATTTTTGATACTTGGCATTACGAGTTCTATAATACTTAACACCGAACCAATTATTGTAAAAGAAATTTCATTGAACATAACCGATAAGAGTATGAGCGCTATAGTTTATAATGAATAAATAGTTTTTGATAGATTGTTTTAATTTTAACAATTAAGGTATTGAAAACAACATGATTTTATTTAAAATTAGTAGCATTGGTAAAATATCCCTACAGATTTACACAAAATATGGAGATTATCAATTATTTCATATTCCTTTATTTTCTCTTAAAACATATTCATTATTAAATTGTAAATATTCCGTTTATAAATATTTGTAGATGCAAATATAATTTAAAATATTTTAATATAATAACATCAATTCATAACAGGTTTAAATAATACATGTGTCATCCAGGTGAGTCACAACGTATCTGTTGAAGATCACTAATAAACATGATCATTTTAAAATAATGTCTACAATTTAACATATTTATGAATGATTTATGTATTATAAAATATTATAATTTCTAATTATTAGTTAAAATCTTTTAAATAAAATTCAAAAAACTATTTATACAATCTTATAATCGTACACCAGCTGTACAATGTTTAACGTATATACACTTAATGCATTTTTAAGGAGTAAACCAATTTTGATTAAAGTTTCTATTTTATTTTTTATTTTTAAATCTATTGTTTAAAGATATTTTTATAATACAATATATACAATGTATTTAGCTAGTAATTTTTAATAACTTAAATTTTTTTTTTAATTAGTACTGATTATTTATGTATTTATTCTATTCTAGAATAAAAAATAAAATAGAAAAATAGAAATGTATTATTAGCGAATCTAGTTCTATGCCATCAATAATAATGTTTATTCTTTTAATATAGGTATTATTTTTTAAATAATATTATATAAATTCTAAATAATTTTGCTTATCTATCTACTAACCCTTTCAAATAAAAAAATAATAACTCAGTAAGTAATTATAGTCAGAACTCTAATGTACCTACTTGTGTAGTTTTGTACGGTGATATTTTTTTTTTATTTTAATTTCTAATGATGATCTTGAAATATTTTTTTTTCAGTGGAGTAAAAAATATTTTTACTCGTATTAATAAATATTTTATTTGGTGTTTTAATATAGTATTTTTCAATTTTATAATGAATCATGATTCATTAAAAATTAAACATGATATAAATATATGATTTTTATGTTGATTTTATGGTTAACAATACTTTTTAAACTTGTATTGTTATAATATTCGAATGGGTTGACGCAGTATTGTATGTTACTGTATTACCTACTTAATAATTGTAAATTATTAAAATATTATGTAACATTTTGTAAAACATTCAGTATGTTGATACAATTAAAATTAAATAAATTAAAAGACAGAAAGTGAATTGTACAGTCCCAGGAGACCTTTTGCCCTTGTCCACAATATCGCTGAAAACGGTCCGATTTACGCAGGCCGACCCGATATCGTGGGCGTATAATGCTCGTAATACTTTGCCGGTTCACGAGACGCTTTCGCCGCGCTGATGTAGCGGGCCATTACTCGGAACGATTAAACGGCTGCGCGTGCCGATTACGTACCATTATATATTTTATATAATATCATCATCCCGTAAAGAAATATTGTAAATATAATTATATCACACAAATTATAGAATTCATAAATATTAAATTTAATTAAATTAATTATCTCAAACTCGTTCGAAGCGTGAAATGTTTCCGTGAAATTATCAGCCATGCGGCCGAAACTTGCTCAACATCTCAAAAATATACACATTCAGAGTTGTTCAACTTTATTTATGAAGGATTTTGTATAATTTCTTAGATTTGGGCAATATAGTATAATAATTTAATTGGTACGATGTATTATTATGATGTAATTTATTAAATTTTTTATTATTCCCAATTGATTCGAAATAATACGCACTATAGTGTATATTATACTTATCGCATGGTTTTCGTAAAAATTATTAAATGTTTATTGTATTGATCGTTTACAATTTGAATGATTTTCTTGTGTAATCTTCAAACCAAATGACAGTAGGAAAATATAAAAAAATAGGCGTACTCTAATTATTTTACACTTTTCATACGCAACTTTAAATTTGAATAATTGTAGTACTACTTTGAATTATGACTAATGACTACGTTATACAAACAATCCCAGAAAGACTGAAATAATCTGAATAATTATTTACCTACATAAAAATGGTGTTCCCAATTAAAAAAAAAAAAATATGATATTGCCCCAAGATATTTTTTAATTGGTACAAAAGGTTTAAGCATTGGGGAATATGATTTTGTAGTATACACATACAGCTTTCAAAAAATCAGAATTTAAAAAAACGCGTGAAAACATTTTTTCTTAAGCATTGATATAATGATAATAATTACTCAACTTTTGTACATAGTTGTCACATTTTTTATTTAATCATGCTATTCGTTTTTCATTATAATATTGATTTGGTAGTCAGTTTTTTTTTTATTTTATCACTTAAAACAGATTTATTTATCTTCGTATTGACGGGTAGTTTTGGAATCACGATTAGAAATACGACTTTTTGAGTTATAATTTAGGGCCTTTAAAATTTCGAACTATTTCAATCCTTATTAATTCGGCGCAACACGTGTGTCCGATGTATTTCATGCAGCATCGCTCAGATAAACACCAGTGAGTAATGGGTACGATAGTGATTGTACGTCAATTTTGAAAAGCCTCCCCTGCGTTTCGCCGTCATTATAGTTGCGTGACCGGGTGGTGGAGAAATGCGGCTAAACGTTTGTAAGTCCTATGTTTTTAAACGGAAACGGCGCCCGTGGTCCCCACCCCCACCCCCCCAACGCGGTATTAACCCTATGTTTGCCGCCACCATTACCGTTGCGACAGTGCGCTGTCACTCGCGTATCACGATTTCTCCGATTATCGTTCCCTCGGCGTGTTCGACACGACAACGACGAACGCGCCATGTCACGCGGCCGCTACCATAATAATAATAATAATATATAATAACAAGTACAACAATACGGCAACGGTATAATGCCCGGTGATGACACCACGGCCGCGCGGTGACAGGGCGGCTGCTGTCACTGTGACAATCGTCATCGAGGCCGATTTGTCAAGATTACGCGTGGAAAAACAATCGGATTACACATTTACACCGTGCCCGCAGTGTACGGCCGTTATAATATCAACGCCGCCGCCGCCGCCGCCACGGCTGTTAAATTTATACGTATTATGCATGTACGGTGACTTTTTTTTTCAACGGGCGTCTCGTTTTCTCGCTCGGTTTTTGATGTTGATGGAGAAATAAAATAAAACAACAATCATATTATTATCATGTTAAATATTTCAACAATAATTGAAAATATTTCCCTTTAAATATAGCTTTGTACATTTTCTAATCAGCTACGAAACCGCTCTGTTGTATACCTATATATATATACATATATATATATACGCGTTTTAGGCGAGTATAAAACAATCGGTCCAACAGTGTTGATTGCGTTATTCTTAACACACACGGTTTAAACAAAGAAACACCCTACGAATAATATTATCCCCGTGTTGGTACATCGGGTTTTTACTATATTTTTATCTCTAAGCAAGTTCTGATTTTGTTTTTCATTGTAATATTCTACATAGGTTATAATAGTCATAACTCGTTTCAACACCACAGATAGTGTTTTTTCCATAAACTTTAATTTTATGTACTTAGATCCTATATGTAGGTCAAACAACAAAAAAATTTGTTCTACCGAACGTTGCAGATTTGAAAATTCGCACGTTTGTTTGCTAAACACATGCGGGTGTATGGCGTCAGTTATATTATAGGTGCGCAGTGCAGGTTTCTGACCGATTTCAAAAGAACCAAGCCGACTACAATCGGAGTTCGGAAAAATGTAATGAGCTTTAAAAAAATTTTCCATGGAAACATTTTACCGTAATAGTTTTAAACTGTATGTATTTATTATTATTATTATTATTTTTTTTTTTTACGAAGTACAACAATATTATTAGTTAACAAAAAGAATGTTTGACCCTCTCTCGCGTGCGTTTTTAAATAGAGCCTCGGACTATGTAGCAGATGTGTCCACTAAAAATGACCCTATCTCATCCCCAACATGCGCTCGAAGCTGCGGGTATCGCTCGTGTGTTTGTTTGCACTGTCCGGATGAATAATTGCAGGAAAAAAAAAATTTAAAAATAATAACGATGAATATAATACGATCGTTGTCTTTTTGTAACGAATAATATCAAGGGAGGGCTTGTAAGGCGGGCACTGTCGGTCGTATTGTTGACGGATTTCGCTGTTTTCATCACGATTTCACTGCGTATTATAGCCGTATATTATGTACATACGTATGTGCATGTGCAGTGTGCATGTGAACGAGTGTATTTGTTCGTGTTTGGGGTATTTGTGTGTGTCGTGTATGTGTGTGTGTGTGTGTGTGTGTGTGTGTGTGTGTGTGTGTGTGTGTGTGTGTGTGTGTGTGTGTGTGTGTGTGTGTGTGTGTGTGTGTGTGTGTGTGTGTGTGTGTGTGTGTGTGTTTAAATATATCACAC
>JAIPRK010000027.1:291225-369888 GCA_025469195.1 Chaitophorus viminalis | reverse complement strand
GTGTGTGTGTGTGTGTGTGTGTGTGTGTGTGTGTGTGTGTGTGTGTGTGTGTGTGTGTGTGTGTGTGTGTGTGTGTGTGTGTGTGTGTGTGTGTGTGTGTGTGTGTGTGTGTGTGTGTGTGTGTACTTATATATGACCGGCGCACCCATTCCGTGTCAGCGTCCCCCATGTACGACCGCGGCCGACTTAATCCCGAGTCGCGCGCGTGTAAATCATCCGTGCGCATTACACGCGTAACCAATAATTTTATTTTTCCTCCGGTTAATTATTTATACGTGGGCACGAGCACAGGCCCCCCCGGGTTATCGACGCCGCTGCCGTGGTACACGTACAATGCATATCATACCCGAATAAGGTACGCTGGACTGGGCGCGTAGGGCTGTGAACGCGCGCTAAACTATACTACGGTGATAAGAGCGACCGCGGCCGACGTTTATAATAATAATAATAATAGGTAATATGTATGTTTGCTCGTTTTTCCCCTCTCTTTTTTTTTATCCATTTCCCCTCGACATTTACATTGTGTTCGTATTCGTCGTATTTTTCATGCAAGTATATTGTAATATTATGTAGTATCATTATCGCGTATAAATGTGGACGAAAAACCTTCCGCGGCCTTCTCCCCGCATATACGTATCATCCGCCGCACAATTCGTACTACGCCATGTAGCGTATTATTGTACGAGGTTGTTCCACGGACATTTTATATACCTAATGTGACATCTCCTGCAGTGGTACATATTTTAATGATAATTAATAATAAAATTCTGCATTGTTTTCTGTATACTCGTATACCTCATAGGTTCACAGGGACAAGGCCTAGGGTAGTAGGGTAAAGATTAAAGGACTCATTTATTACTACTTACGTGATTACTACGTGTTACATCCAAGGAATTCGATATGATTTTGAGCACAACAACCGGCTGAGTTCAACATTTGATTAAATACATGGTGTTCCATGAACATATGTTTCTAATGCGATTTCCGATATCTTCTGTGATAGCGAAAGCAACCAAATTCTGATTCACAGGGATTAGAACTACAAATATTCATATTTTAATTACATTTTCATGTTTTGGTATGTGATTTTTAATATACCTATACTTCCTTTTAGTCTACAGGAAAATAGTGGAATAATAAATATTTTGATATTATATGTCTTATTTTTCTGTTGATATAAAAATACTATTATGCTATACTATTTTTATGTGAACTAGAAAAAAATATTAAAAATCATGATGTTAATAAAAATAAAAAGCTGAAACTCCAATGTTTTTAATATAATGAACTCCATAAATTACAAGCTTTCTTCAAACTTTTTGAAAGTAATAATACAAAAATGTATACCAAAACATGGAAATGTAATTAAATTATTAAAATATGAATATTTTTAGACCGTATATATGCTCGTGAGTTGAAAAAAGTCAGAATTTAATTATCTCATTTGATTATCTTAGGAGATCGAAACGGGTGTATTGGGTATAATATCTTCGTGGGACACTCGACACTCACCAATAACGAATTCGAATCGTTAATTTGTCAGCTGTCTGTTATATTACCGACAGGGTTTGACTGTATTTTCCAAACACGCATACATAAAACCGAAGTATAGCTGTTTTTCGAAGTACCTAATGCAATAAGAAAAGCAAGTCGCCGCATTAAGTCGGTCGGATCTTAGAACTTATGTAAACATTTTTCCACGTTTGGTTGATTCGTTTGTCAGATAGACGTTCAGTGTCTAAGAATAAATCGTTCTGTGTTTCCGTTATGCGTTTGCATTGTGCCCTATAGGACATATTTTTGTTAAATCATACTGTGAAGTTGTATAGGCTTTTTTCATCATGCCATCACTTCATCATCACTTGAACAATAAATCTCAACACGTAGTTCTATTATATTTTAGTTTTAAAACTTCAAAACTGTTGTGGTTTTTTTTTTTGCTATAATTAACGGTCTGTGTTTCGCATAAGTTTTACTTTATATGTTCATCATTATTCATCACTAATCGACATTTAAAATGATTAAAAATCTGTTTTGATGTGATTCATCCATTTAGCATTGAAGAACTTATTTTTCTAAGGCATATATTATATGTTAACAGAGTAGGATACTAACAACAAATTATTTTTTAACCAACCGTACTACTAAATAGTAATAAATCTATATGAAATGTATAGGTTTTACAAAAGGTCAACAATTCATTCAGACAAACCTACACATTAATTGAATGAACACTGCAATAAATACCTATAGTTTATAGTATAGTATGTATTCAGTTGTGCTTATTTATAATTAATGATTATTTTCATATTAAAATGTATTGAAATATCTGACTATATTTGATTATTATTGTATAATACTATAATGTAAGGCTATAAGGGATAAGATATAAAAACTGCTGTTTGATCAAATTCTCGAAATAATACTAAGTCAAATTAGATTTTTCTGTCATATTAAATTCACATATTTCATAAAGAAATATTAAACCAATATCCCTATAAAAATAGTTCACACATTTATATAATAATATAACGGTGCGAGTTAGCCAATTTCAAAATTCATAACATTTTGAGAGAGTTTAAGCAACGGTTCTTTATTTAAAAATGTGTATTTAGATATTTCACAATAATATAGCTTCATCACAAATAAATAAAATAAAATTATCGACTGACGTATTACTCGGTTAAAATTCCTGTGTATGCATCGCATGCAGATGAACAAATGAAACGGAAATTCTTATGTGGGGCAAGTCTTTGAAACCAGTATAATTTCCTGTTCTTTGTACAGGGACATTATATTATTATGTAAAAAAAAGTAAAGAATTAAAGAGGTACACTGAAAATGATACAATTGTTGTTTTTCATTCTTCTTGGCTTGGCGATGTTCTTTTTCATAATATTTTATCAAACACACGTTATATATTATACGACGGTGTATCAGTGTATGTAGTAGTATGATGGGCGGTTCGAACATTTACATAACGGTTATATTTGTCAACAGATTTCATTAACGAAAAAAAAAAATGGTTATTTATTTGCATACGTATATAAATTGTCTAGCGACCGTTTCAATATCACCTAAGTTATGTCTAAAATTAAACATGAGAATACTTCCCCCAAGATTCATTTAACAGTTTTAAATACAAGATGTATAGGGCGATGTAATAGTATAATAATAAAACATAAAACAATATTAGAATAATAATTTTATGAAGTATTGCTATTGTGATAATTTCATCAAGGAGAATCAACAAAAGAATACTCTAGTTAAAACGGTTTTTTTATTATTTCATTATTTGTATGTAGGTATGTATTTTTAATACGATGAGAAAATGAACGATGACAAAATTCTCTCCGGAGAACAAAAAATTATGACAAAAGTATATTTTATACGTCGACACGGACGAATTAATGAATTTCAACGAAAAGTTACTTAGTTGTATCTTGTATGGTAATTATAAACATAAATGTATTCAAATGACCTTCATTGTTTTATTTTCTCACTTGGACTTAAAGTATATGAAATGTGCTTTTAATATCTTCATTAACAACTTAAACAACGGTCGTACTTATTTTAAAGAACTTAAGTAACCTAATCCTGAATAGTTTTTTAAATAATTTTTCTTTAGTAGGATATTGAATAATAATTTATTAAAGTCGTGATATAAATTAAAGTGCTATTTAATACGGGGTGTTAACGCATTTTATACGACTGCAATATTAATGTATTTGTTGAATTCGATTATGAGATACGAATATAAGAGAGTTTATAATGGTAAACGATTTTGTTCCGAATTGTTCTAATAATTTAGTAAAAAGAATTTAACCCAATGAAAAGCCGTATATTAAGGTTAGCGAATGTTATAATGTTTCTTGTGGCTGTTGAGAACTGTGAGAAATACTCGATCGTTTATAAAACAGTCAGATACAGTGTGGTTTTAAGAAAAACATTTATTCTGTCAACAGCTTCTAGCCATTACTTTGGCAGTGAAGTTTTTTTTCTCTTTTATTTTTCGGGATTAAATTACGCGAACTATTTGCACTTTATTGTTTACTAGAAAATGATGTTAGTTTTTAATTAATCGAGAGCACATACCGAAATAGTCATGTTTAAATTGTAAAATGATTAATATATTACATATATATTATAAGGGCCTTACGAGCTATTAATTTTAAGAGGATCGGTATTTTCGGTTAACACGTTTAAAGCGAAATAATGCTCAAAATTTTTATCCATTTCCCTTTTTAGATTAAAAATTGAATATAAATTGTAACCTAAAGTCCTAAAGTTTATATTTTTATTTCCTAGTAGTTATATAAATCGAAGAAATACAAGAAAACACCTCACAGCACCCGTGTAATATAATATATTTAAATCGAACTTTGCTCCCATTTTTAAATTAATCGTGCGTTCAAATGTGAAATAAAAATAAAAGTACAGTTATACTGACTGGAGATGAACCGAGCGTGATACATATGATCATTATACATATTACATGAGAATCGTCGACTGGGTAACTTTTTAGAACCCAAAAAGATTCTTTTTGAAAAAGAGTAAAAAAATTATATAACATTGTGAGGTAAGTCAAATGTTGTTTTTCTAACAGTATTATATTATTTTTCAGTTATGGAAAAATATTGATTACCTATTTAATATTTATAAAATGCACTATTTGTAAGGTTTTTTTGGTAAACGGCTTTTAGTGGAAACACTGAAAATATGTTCTTACCAAAGTAAAATTTAAATAAATCAGTGAATAATGACCATAAAGATCACGTTTATCGGTGGCACGTTGATTACTTAAAAATGCGTTTGTATAGTTGTATGGTATTATTGAAATATAGTTTTGAGTTGTTTGTGTAACACTAAATCGATTTAATGGCTGCCCTTTTCGTTCTCATCACCAACACTTTTAATAATAAAAAATGAAATGAAATATTTATTCGTATGTTTTTTCTTTACATCAGGATGTCATTTTTCTATTTCAGAGTTAACGTCTTATTATTTGTTCATGAATAAAGGTTTTTTTTTTAAATATATTTATTTAATAAATTTTAATTCTTGCATTTAAATTGTATCAAGTAAATCTTCTTTGAATTATGTTTACAAAATTCCGAATCAGTATATTTCCACTGAATAAATAATCCAAATGTATAATTGAGTGTGAATCAGGGCTTGAAATCGATTTCAAAATCGATTTCAAATATCGATAAAAATTGTTAAAATTATTATAAAAAGTCAAAATTTAAATCAGTATCGATATTTTCGAAAATCAATATTCAAAATTTTAAATAAAATCGAAAAAATATGATATCGATAATTTATATTAAAATGATAATCGGTTTTATTTACAAATCGATTTTGAATTTAAAATAAAAATTGTTATTCAACAATAGCCAACGCCCAACATTATATTGTATTATGATATGTTATAAATAAATGTATAAATATATTATGTATTTATAGGTACATTTAAAAAATATACTATTCATTGGTAACTAGTAACTACTAACTAATATTTTTCGTAATTCGTTTTCTTAAAATAGTTATACCGGTATAATAAACAATCCGTGCATTCGTTGTTTAGTTTTGTTCGTTGTTTTTGTTATTTTTGTATTTTTACATAGGTACACGGTTGAATTATTATCTAATCTATTTTTCCATTACTGTGAACGATATTGTTTGTATTCCATAGAGTTTATTAATATTTAATAGCTCTCATGAATAGAGCTAGTCAATATCATATTATCAATACTTTCCCATAATAATATTTCCAAAATTAATACGTTGAAATGTAAAAGTAAAATAGAATTATTATTATAGGTCAGATCAAATCAAAATTGGAAATAATATAGCTATATTGAAACCATATTAAATATAAATGTGAAATCCAAAGTAAAAAAAAAAAATAATGTAATTCTTAAAATTTAAATTCAAATCAAAAATCAATTAAATCAATTTTTTGCAATAATATTAAAATCATATTATCATAATATCGATATATTAATCAAAAATGAAAATCGAAAAAAACTAATATCAATAATTTAAATTAAAATTAATATCGAAAAACCAATATCGATACCTAAAATTTTAATTAAAATCTAATTATTTTATTTCGATTTCAAGCCCTGGTGTAAATTGCATAGTTTTCTGATATTGTTCACTATTTAACATCCTTAAACACCAGTGAATTCTATACAGTTTATAAAATATAATATTACACAATTAACTGCCTGTATTTTTTACTAGATTTACTGCTATATAATTATTTCGGTAATTAACTAGTATTATTTTACAAAATTCCTTTTAGATTATTCAAGCTTTTTAAGTATTATTTAAATAACCTTACGCGTTAGTTGCTTATATTCATTTAAAAGGTTATCTAATATCTATAGTCTACGATACGATATAATTACAATGAATATATGTATATTTAATCTAATAATTCACGCATCTTTTAAGTTTAAAGTAAACAACTTAATGCAATTCCCATAATTTTTCATTACTATTTCATTGTTTTGGTTTAAGTCCTAATAAAATTTTACTTCATTTACTATAACTTCAAGTAGCATGTGTTACATTGATAACAAAACTTAGCAGAATTAATTGTTAAGAATATTTCGAAATTTGTGTGTTGATTCCTTAGTTCTATTGCTAACGGCGAATCATCTTATGAAATTATCGACACAGTATATTTAGTTCGTCATAAAGTGATGATTTATTACATTTATAGTGGTAATTAATGTAAAATATGAAAGACAAAGAAGTGTAAAATGAAAATTAATTTCTGAGACGATTTGGTGTATTTGAGTGGTATTATTTATTCGGTGGATTTTATTTAATTGTATACTATTTTCCGTTGTAATAGTATTTTATTAGATTTTTTTCAAAGCAATTGAACATTTTGTCATTATTTAAATAATTTTGTCAAATATGTATTTAAGAAATTATAATCAATATAATATTTTTAAATGTATTACCTTTGAAAATCGAATTGTAAGTGTACCTACTTTACAAGAAATGCTATTAAAAATAGAAAATTTCTTTAAAAATAAATTAAAATTGATTCACAAAAAACTTGATAGATCTCGGTTACTTTATCTTATGAAAATATTTCAATGATGCGTGATCGTAATAATTATTATTTGTCATTGAATAAACTTGTCTTAGTTGAATAATTCTCATTAAATGCGGAACTGAACGGCTTACCCATAGTCGTCTTTCATGATGAGGATACTTAGAAATTATAAATTTTTTGCTGTGAAACTGCTGTGTGTTAATTATTTTTATCAGTATTTAATTATTATAGAATTACCTTAAAAAATTAGACTTGATGAAAAATACTTAGTTTACACAAATGAAATATATTAAACGTAGACTTTTTGCCTTTTTTTATGATTATTTTGAGAACTGCGTTTTCTTAATAATAGATTCGTGCAGTACTTTCGTAATATAATCATCGATCCTCTTTGTTATAGGTCAATCCGATTGTTTGATATAGACTTGTTTTTCGACTTGTAAATGCCAAGTAATAATATATATCCATATCGCTGTTTATTATAATTTGGTGTTAAATTTTTATTTCATTTCCCGTAAAAACTGTGTATTGCCGTAGTTCAATATAATATTAATTTAGGTATATGATGTTAAAATTGATGTATTACATACACGGTATCCGGTTGTCGCGTTTATTATTTCTCATTATTATCATTATTATTATTATTATTATCATCGACGCCCGTTCGTTGTATGTATGACGAAGAACGACTACGCGATGAATAACCCGTTTTTCAGATCATAATAATTATGCCACCCCTCCGCCCAGTAACGTACCCACCTCGTCTTATCCGACTGATGGTTTCTATATAACTGTATAGTGTTATCGTCATCGTTGTGTCGTTCACTTTGAACATAATACAGCTCTGATCGATTACAAAAATGCAGGTGGGGTACTAGTGTATTACGAAATTATTGTGCGCTCGAGACCGTCATCGTTTTTGTAACGCGAATATTTACCATTTTCTCCTGTACTACGTACATCATCATCACCTTGATCCTCGTTTTCAGTTAACTGTTGTAGATTTAATTTTTAATTTTTTCTTCTTGGAAAAATCTTCTCGCGCTTCTTTACGTTGAAAAAACGCTGCTTAAAGTTTAAATTGGAAACCCGCATCCGATCGAAAACTGAAGTCTGAACCCATTTACATGAGCATACACCATCGTTGCGAGAAAAATATAGTACGATGATGCCGAGAATGCAAACGATACGGTGTTTAAGATTTTCTAACGTTTTATTTTTACGTAAACTTTGTTCCTACAAAAACTCTATGTAATATTTTTTCATCCCTCGCGCATACAGCGCGTACAAAAGTAGTGCCGGAAAATAAACAATGCGAAGGTATTATTTCTACTACGGCTAAACAAAAATGTTAAATAAAACTTTAGATTGAAAATAATTTACCCGCAAAGTGCACGTTTTGTCTGAGATGAATCCTTTGGAGCGAGATAAGAAAAATTGGACGTTTTTGCGCAGAGACGTGTGCAGGCTGTTAGAGAACAGTTAATGAGACGATCTCGAGAAATGAGTAATAGTTGTTAAAGAAGTACACGAAAACGTATTAATCATTGAAACCATCAAAAACAGTAAAAGGAATTGCAATTGTATCACGTCCATTACTGTTGTTATGAGTTAGATTGTACCACTAATCGATTGTTGTTGGTGAAATGTGGCCAAACTACTCTTAAAAATCAGCCGGATCAAAAACAGAGACGGCTAATAAAACTCCGTTGATAATTTAGCATTTTTCTTGAAAATATCGTAAAGGCTATTTTAATATATAAACGATTGTTATACATATCTCTTTATGAAAAATATTCTAAATATTTTCAATTAAAAATAATACCAATTTACTACATATTTCTTTTTACTTTGGATTAATTTTACTATTTTCTTTTTAAATTCATCCATGAAGTACCTATGGATATTTTAAAACTTGTAAATTTTTACAGTTAAAAAATTATTAATTAAAAAAAATTATAATTTTTGTTGGATTTATTTCGAAAAAAATTTCACTCAACAGTGGTTCACTAATCACCATTACTTCATAATTATACACTTGTAGTAATCGATGAAATGGTAATGTCATATTTAAGACAATCTATAACTTTTTTCATACATAAGTACCTCTTAATCTGTCCTAACTTCCGATTTCCATTTTTAATGTAGGTATATATTCGTAGTGTATGTTTTTAGTTGCAAATCGTGTAAATAGAATATGGAATAGAATTAATAGATTGTTATTTGTTCGTTATTCAGAATAGGAATTTTTTTGTTTGTCCTGAGGGTTGTGCGATTCCAATATAGTTTTGATTAGTACGTAATTATTTATTTTCGTGTGCTCTAATTGAATGTCTGAAAAAACATACTTGTTTATTAGGCATTTTGTTTCACTGTATTAATATTACTTTAAAAAAAAAAAAAAACATCAATATACATTTTCTGTTGTTGAACAATAATTCAAATCGTAAACATAAATCGCACAGAGAATATGCAGGTTGTGTCGCTACATTTGTAGTTTTCTGACGTGACATTTACGTGATTTGCATAACCTTTACTACATTAGTGTGGGAAAAAGTTTATCTATATTTAAAAAGTAAACATTAAAATGTAAACGTGTAAAGATTACCTAGGTAAACGTAAAATACGAAAGTGGTGGTAAACCACGCTAAGATTTTAATTGTTTATTTGCAAGTTCACAAAGATGTTGAAGAGTTAAATATTAATATAAAAACCATATTGCAGGTGCGCATTTAGTTATTATACTTGACTGAAATAATGTACGTGGTGTTAAATGTTTAATTATGAGATTTGATTAAAAAACATTCGCGTAAAAATGTACTTACTCATATGCTTATGTTAATCGTCATTGTCTTTTATCAGGATAAGCTTGATTTATTATTATGTGTATACATTTGTTTACACTGTAGTGTCCTTTTAATACCCGTTTATGATTATAAATAAATAGATTCAACAAAACGTTGCATATGGATAATGCATATATGAACTGTTTTAACAAATCAAATTATATAAGTACTAGTTTAATCGTTTATAAACATTTACCTTTTACAAATATAAAGCATAACATTTTGAACATTAGGTACATTTATACCTAATGTTCTATTTAAATATACTGCACATACGTTCACCTACGGATACACATACTACTCGTACATAAATCATTTTTTTATAATTTGTACGACAGTTATTTTGGGCTTATCAAACGATACAGTAAATTATATTTATTACTGCTAGCGAGTGATGAAATAATTATTATAGGATTTATGTTAATATTGGAATAGCTTTTTTTTTAGTAAGCGTTCCATTGATTGCAAATTCAATGTGAAATTATTGTTTTTACTACTTCATTAGTATATATTATTAATTTGTATACTTATACTATTGTATACAAATAAGTAACTGAAAAAGTAATAACTGAATTTGAGGATTCCTTTCTATAGTTAATTTTTTACAACAACCATACAGGACACATATGGCACGTTGTCAGTCACATGATAATATATAGGTGTTATGTCTGGGGAAGTAACATGACGCGACGTATACGTACACAACATGGCACGGTCGTCTGACAATAAATTAGATCATATTATACGCGCGCGAACGCGTTGAACCACCGTATTTGGATATTAGATACCTACCTACATTTCGTTCCTTAATCTTGGTATACCATTGTACTCGGTGACCCTTTGGTCAAAGGAGGTGCTTGGGAACACAAAAGGTCGTCAGAAACGTGCAAGGTGGGTATATATATCAGTCACGCATGTTGGCGGACGGGAACCAGGAAACGGAATGAAGAACACGTCGTATTACTTATATTATTATACTATTGTTATTAGAGTGTTAATGCGTAGTCTGATTCTTCGTCGGGGTTGATAAAAGGGCCTCGAGACAAAAGCGGCAACCCCTGCAAAGGCCTAGGCGTGAGGTGATAGAGTTATATAAATAGATATGCCTATTATACAATATTTAGTGCAGTGCAGTCGGCGGATACATGTCTCGCGGCACATCCTTTACTGATTTCATACGTAACGCGTCCAAAACCACGTGCCTTACTCGAAATCCCTATAGCAAAATTTGTCTCGTCGTTTTTCAGGTCAACGGGGTTCCCGCGGGTGCCACATTGGAATACTTAGCTTGTTATGATGTGTTATAGGTACTCGCCCGGCTAACCGTCAATCAACGTATTTCGTTCAATGCTATTGTCTTTAACGAGAACTTCCAATCTCTATCCTTACTGTTTAGCCCTCCCCCCTCCATCCAAATGAACCACCGTGGTTATGACTTATGACCAACGAATCTCCTCCTGAAAAACTTATTAAACTATTACAAGGCTATATACGCATACATCTGTCATTAGCTAACATTTTTTTAATATTATACTATAACATTATACTCTCAATTTGGCTTCGAAACTTGTCATTTCAGGGTTCATTGTAAATAAATATAGACCGACTGTTCAATTGCTTCGTTGCTAGGAAAAAACAATATTTAATGAGTAGTCTTTCATGATATTTTCCTGGTCTTTAATGTTGTCTGAACACCTGCGACGTCTTCACTCCTAAATAAAAACTTTATACTAGACGTACTAATATCTTCTAATACAATATTTTAGCTGCAGAGTATACTGACGCCAAATTATACGTAGCTTCTAGTTATTTTCTCAACCTACGAAGACCTAACGGTAGCCTTCAGCTAACTCTGATCTCACATTCTCACCTGGATCAGCTACCAATTCGATACACAAAATGGAAAGTGAAAATTAATAAAAGCAAAGCTATATGCGTTTAACCTTCAGCTTAAAACAAGGTCAATGCCCCAACGTAGTTTTAAATAATATTAAAATCCTATCTTCTCGGAACACAAAATACCTTAGCATTAGCCAACGAGCGATCAATCAATTGATATCGTCATTAATGTCTCACATACGAAATTATGTACAACTATAAGTATAGTATAGTTACTATACTATACGAACATGGATGTCGGTCCTGCGTTTATTGTCTGCGAGTATCTATATAATTGTCTATTTTCTGCGACGTGTTTGTCGTTTTCCCAAACATTAATCGATTCGGCAGGAACGGTTCATGACACTTTTGGGTATTAATGTATTATGCGACTCGCGTTATCGAGGCACTTAACTTGTATCTTAAGTCTGCTCCCTCACCGGAGCGCGAACGCTCTTCTTTGGAACGCTTATATAGAATACACCCTGACCAGACACTATATGGACGTGTCTGCTAGACGATGACCGGTTCGCTGCTGACGCCGTCCGAGCGTGCTGTCTCGCCAATTAGCAACAGCCCCCCGGGGGATGTCCGCGTGCTTACATAACTTTATTATCGCATTGATATTATAATACGTCCATTACTACTCGTTGTTTGTTCGTATTTCTCCTTGTCGGTACGTTGTTGTTTTTTTCTCTCACCACACATTATACACT
This sequence comes from Chaitophorus viminalis, assembly GCA_025469195.1. NCBI lineage: Eukaryota > Metazoa > Arthropoda > Insecta > Hemiptera > Aphididae > Chaitophorus > Chaitophorus viminalis. The sequence continues at coordinate 357,370 of JAIPRK010000027.1, read as the reverse complement.
CGTATGCACATGCACTACAATTATATATTCAATGACCTTTCTTATCTCTTCGGCGACGACACGACGACCGTTTGTATTTATTGCAGTTGTTCTCTAAGAATGTCGTGTAAAAAAAAAAAAAAAAATACAAAAAAAACACAATGTGACTCTCGCTCCGAACGATACCGATTAAACGATAAATTTCAAAGCGATATATGCGACGACGGTCCTCGCCTTTCCCCTCCTGCTTATAACCGTGATGCGTAGTAAGTTACGCGGCGCGTGTTACGTGTACCCAAATAATCTTTGGGGATTATTCGAATACCGTGGTTTATTATTTTTTCGGCTGAGCAAACAAAACAAAATCAATTTGAATCGGTCAAAAGAAAAGGGAAAAGAACTCTTCGAATCGCACTATGTACGCGCGTACAAGAATCGTCCGTCCTAATATGAGTTGATATGACCTTCTTTGTATGCTTTGTGTTATCGTTTCGTGTCTCTTTTGCATCGCTCGTACTTTGCTACTGTGTATTATTTATTTATATAATATACATACTTTGTGGAGAGAGAAAAAATACGAAAAATATCTGTATTTATTTAACCATACAAAAAAAAAAATAACGTTAAAAAGGCCGTACAAAAGTTATTGTTTAAAACTGCGCATATAATATACACGCGCCTTGTGAACTGTTGTCGATTTCTAAGGGTTAATTAAACTTCATTGTTGTTTTCCTTCGATAAAAGTTTATACTGATTTCATAAGAAATTCTTGTTATTTTCCCTTGAAATATTTATTAATTAGAAATCACTTGGGTGGAAGAAATCGTGATGAGACATCATCATATTAATATTGAATGATGTAAATGTATAATAAAAACTAAATTATTAATAATATTGTAAATTTTACACAACAATAACAATAAGAAGAAAATCGAAGCATTTTTACTACCAAAAATCGTGTCCTCAGATACAAAAAAAAAAACACACACATCACTGTAAAATCAATAGATTCCATCACTCCGTTCAGAATCTAAAATAACAATAGTTTTTAAGTGATTCAAATTTAATAATACAAATAGCATTATATAATATACTTATACAACTGTGTATTATGTTAAACACGTTTAAATCGTGCTTCTATGTAAAAGGTTTTTTTTTTTTTTTGTTAAGAACTGTTATCAACTAGGTGTGTTATATTGTACTTCGACAATCGACAATCATTTTTTAAGACTAAATAACGAGTTAGGAGGTGATGCGGCAGTGACGGTTTCATTCTTTGTCGGTCATTGCCGGGGACTGGGTTTGAACCACGACGACAACAATGATTAAAAATATTAAATATAATATGTTTTAAGCCAATTTCAAACTTTTTATATTTTCAACAAATTCAAGTTCTTAGATCCGGTATATCCGGATGGTAATACAATCGAACTATGTATTATTGCTGTTTGAAAAAGTAAAACTTTGATCTAACAAACAGTACCAAAAACCTAATACTTAACAATGAGGGTTATCATTGATTACTATAGCAGTAGTATTGAGGTATAAATTATCCAATAAACCCTAATTCACTGCGTAGTAAAATCAACAACGGTAAAAATTTTGGTTGTATAGATAAAGCAGTTGGGTAGAGTAAATCGAAATATAGTATTTTCATTGTTCATCAAAATATACAAAGATCACACGGGTTTTAGGGTCAATGAATTATTGTTGAATTAAAAATATAATATAGTTTTATTGGATCAATAAGATAAGAACGCATTAGACATACTGATTTGAAATCAAGAAAACTAAATATACATTTGTAGTAAAGTCTTTGGTGAAGACAAAGTTTGCTAAATACAATTTTATAAGTCCAAGAGCGAGTGCAGATCCCTGGACCAATATTCCATGATTATATCCCTCTCCTCGTAAACAGCGCCTTCGGATATTGTACCGCTGATACGCGTATAACCGTACATTCGTATAGAAAATAACAGATATTTACCATTACAGTTGATTGGACCGCGGAACCTCAACGGCATATCAAAACGGTTATATTTAACGTGTAAACATGAGTTGTATATTTATGTGTGTTTATAAAATTATACCATAACCTACGGCGTTTTCACGAATAATAATAATGCTATATATTCACCCGCAATGATCCGCGTTCATTTCACAAAGCCATAGAGGGTAATTTTTTTCTTGATATACTTTGGAAATCGGTTAGTATACGCTGCCCTCCACATATTCGTACTGCATTCGAATATTTTTCCTCCGTTCAATAGGAACCATTATCATAGAGTACATTCGTTTAAGTACATACATACACATAAATATATATTTGTTGTTCCCCACTTCGTACTGAACTATACAATCATTGTAATAATATGATCGTCGGTACACTACCGGCTAATGGATCGTATTATTGTGTTTTATATTGTACTATATTATGAGAGGGTGTGCAGTGTGCGCGGCGCACGCCCACACCCGTGAACCGAGTAATAATACAAAATATATAAGCAAGAGTGTTTTTTCCCTCTCTATCCTCCTTATCTATCTCTCTCCTTTCGAGACATACCTCGTGTCCAATGCGTATGCGTACAACAGCGACAAGGTGTTCATTATCGTTTGCGTGATTGGCAATAAAAAAAATTGTCTTCACTGTTTGTATATATGTGTAATGTGTACGAATGTAAGCGAAACCGATAAACAACAAGTATTTAAATACTACAAATACGTAAAGGCTTTGAAAAGAGATAGATTTGGATTTCGGTGCTTTTTAATAGACGTTGAAAAATAATGTTTGTTGTTAATTACTGTTACAGAGTTTCGAAAATAATATTTGTTTAGGTTAAAACCTAATGTTTGAATTTTAATGAATAATTTTATAATAATATTATGATATAAATTTAAAGGTTTTCGAAAAAATTATATTTACCGTTGTATATCTGCTAGTGTTTTGGTACGTTTTGGTTTTATTATTTTCGGATTAAGGTGTTTTAAACAAAATATTGCAGCAGCAGCTGCTGTTTGTAAGAGGTTTCAACTTACTGAGCTAAAATCTCACTTGTAAAAATGTCAACTAACCGCAGTTTTAGACTAATTAAGTACAATAAATTAAGGAAGTGGGTCTCATTAATTTAGTAGTAAACAATTAATTTCGTCCCTTTGAGAATTTTTTTACTTTTTATAATTAATATAAAGTGACATTATAAGTAGGTAATAGGTGTATAAAGTCAATTTTTAAAGTGTAAGATTACCTTATTTATTTTAAAATGAAATTTGATGTTGAATATCGATTGTTTTTAAGAATATGTTAAAAGTATAATTCAACTTCAATAACAAAAAAACTTTGTTTCTTCAATTTTTCAGAGCGGTAAAACTGAAAATCAAGGTTTAATTGGGTTTTTAACATTAATCATTAAAAACCTCTGGTATACTTTTAAAGTTTTAATAACTAGGTATTATTTTTATATTAATATTTTTACAGAATATATATTAGTATTTAATAAATAGTAAATCGCAATTTTTTTTTTTTTTTTGTAACAAAATCATTATATTAAGCTTTTATGAATTTATGCCTTTATCGTTACGTGTGTCGAATTCATAAGAATTATTATAATGATATCCAACACGTGCGAATTAATACATCGCGTCATACGTTACGGGCGTTGCGGCTGACGTACGTTTACGAGAAAAGGTGTGGAATATGATTATAACATTTATAACTGTTCCATGTAAATTTTACGATAAAAATCACGGGTCCTCGCCTCGCTATATACGTGATCGCTGCACAGCTAAAACGGCACGCATAAATTAGTTTAGAGGGCCGCGCGTTTTGCAAACTATAGACGCAGCAGCGCAAGAATACCGCTCGACTCGGGTTTTATGGATTTTTTTTTCGGTTCAAAATAGTTTTGCTTGTGATACAATAATATAATAATGACGATGCTCATACACTGTTATATAATATACCGTGTGCATTCTTCTTCTGTTATCGTCGCGTCAGGAACTTGCTATTTTTTTTATTTACTTTTTATTTCCAGCGTCTTGGCAATCAGAGAATGTCGCATCACCCGGTCAAACGAATTATTTTGCATTCTATGAATTTATTCTCACGTAGGCTTCGACGAGTAATCTTTGTTATTTTCTTCGTTTATCAGACGTTTGTGTAAACCCTATCATACATACACACGCAAACGTGCGCGCACACACACACACACAACACCCAAAAATGTAATTCAATTTAATTTACTCTGTTGTATTATTATTATTACGTGTTTGCGCGGTACACAATATAACATAATACATACATATAGAAACAACAGCATCTGAGAACCGGCCACCGGGGTCAGGTTAGGTCGGTCGGTCGGTCGTTGTTTCGTTATTACGATTGCTATCAACTCGACGGCGGTGGCGCGGCAACGGCGGTGCCGTCACGGAATAAAAAGTTTTCCTTTGCGCAACAACAGAACGGGCGAAAATGTAATTTTGAAATTTCAATCGGAATTCGCCAAAACTGTTTTTAAACTTTTCGCTTTTGTCGCCGTGTCGGTCATCGGAGCGTGCGAAAATGTCCGTCAGCGCGCGCTTTTTCGAACCGTCCTATACTCCTAGTTAATGGAATTCGAGTGTCGATTATTTACTTTTGCGTGACAAACGATTATGATGTACACTCTCGCGATACTATCCAATAAACTATATGAATTAATATGTGTGACGAACGCGCACGTGGACGACGTTTCAAGTTGGCGTTTTCTTTTGCTTTACTTCTACGTATGCATTTCAAGGGCATATCTAATCGTTTATTACTTATAAATTATAAGCATTTTGGATACATGTGCGGAGAACAATATACGATTAGTTAATATGCATTTTTATTATTATATTCTATTCAACGAGTGTTGACCGTAACTATAATTACTGTACTTGTACTGTTTTATAGTAAAATGCGCATCGATCAAGTAACGGAATATTTTAACATTAAAAACTGCGTTCTTGCAACGTGAAATACTTAATTTTCCGTGCGTGTGTTATAATATATAACTATTATGTAAAAATATACAGTTGAGTTCACGGGGTTCTTTGAAGTTATATTATACGCAGTTAACGACATTATACTTTGGAGTAGCGATACATTACGCACAGAGTTAAACTTAAAGCTCGATTTTGAAGTATTTAAGTTGGCATTAAGGAAAGCATTAAATTATGTACCTAATATACTTTTATAAGATTTTATAGATAAAACAAAATGGTTGTACCTAATATAAATTACCAAACTTTACACGAACTTTGAATGAAAAATAAAGATACATTTAATTATTTATGTTTTTTAACTTAAAAAAATGATTGTCGTATATTGAATTATTTGAGTTATGATTTAAATTTTAAGGTAATAAACGATTATAAATTTGAAATTAAATTATAACTAATTTACATATATAACTGTACGTTAAAATGATAATACAAATAATAATATATACGGTTTGTTGTATATTTCTTTGTAACGTTGAATAATAGTTTTTCGCGCGAAACAATTAAACATGCACTATATACATATACTATAATAATATATACATTATCTTATGCATCTAAAAATATCGTTTATAATTTATTTCTGAAAAGCGAGAACACCTATTTAGGACAGAATAATATGGTAATAGTTTACTGCAAATAAATGAACGACCAATTTATTGCAAACAATACGACCGATTTGTATACTTATTAAAAATAATTGGACACATAAGATAACAATAATTATATAATACGTTCACAACCGGATAACTTGAAACAATTTAATGTGCAGGGTGGTTATATCAGCACTTTTAGAGATAACTTTTTACCGCAACGTGCATTTGTATAGATTTTTCAAAATTTATTCTCGAATTAGGGTTAATGTTATACTCGTTCAAACCGATTGAAGTCGACAGTTGTGGTTTCCACTTACTTATGTATGCAATTGTTGAATATAAAACTGCGGCGGTGCGTGGGTATATATTATATGAGTATATATTTTTTGTTGTTCTGTGGTAGATTAATTCGAGCTATTCAAACGTAAGTAATTTGTTATGAGTTTTCCAATTGAACGTAGAATATATTTCATGTTATATAATATACCATCGAATACAGATTCATAAGATGCGACATGTGAATTGTGATATAAATTTTATTCCAATCCAATCAAACTTTCATGGAATAAGTTATTTCGGTTATTCCGAATAACCGTACAAGTCAGTGAAGTCACTACAATAGCGGTGTTATTATAAATACGAACGTATTATCTTTATGGTTGAAATAACACACGTACAAAGGCGGATTAAAAACTAAATACGATTTTTGTGTGTTGAACCTATATCGAAAAATAAAACCATCGGTTCGTTGAACTAAGTATTTTTAATTACTCATACATGGCTTATTTATGTCCGGTATTTAACATTTTTTCCATTCAACGTCTCTTTTAGATTTTCAAAATTATCACACCTCCCTAAGTTCAAATAAAAATTGGTAGTTAAATATTTTTAAAATCGACCGGTTGATTATAATGAAAAAGATACATTTGGTCGATAGTCGTCAAATAATGGAGGGAAAAGTTTGTACAAACATTCGACAAATCGATGTCAATCGATTAATGACAAACCAGCACAACGCCGACTTGAGATAAGAGCTATTATTATCGTTTTGATTTTACGTATGAATCCATTAAATAAGAAATCATTTTTTTTATCACATATACGTACAGCGTTGTATATTTAATTACCATGTGTGTTATAAACAATAATAGTAATGTTCGTCCCTCTCTGCATGCTCTTAAGTAAAACACACGACGATATTGGGAATCATCGAAACCATCATCAATACGCGTTGTTTGTGCGTAACCCATAGAAATATTTAACCGTATTCTGTTGTTATGCTAGATTTGAGGTCGGAAAGTACCGATATGAAAATATAATAGCCATAAATCTACAAAATTTTTAAATCCAACGGCTCAAAACAATTGTTAGATTTTCATCGCAATCAAATTGTAATAGACCACCTCGCATTATACACCTAACGTTACAACATCTAAGACGCGCGCACCGACGAAATGAACGACGACTACGACGACCGCAGCAAATGCTTCGACGAGATAACCGGTTTGCTGCACAAGATCGAGGACCCGGTGCATCTGTCCAACGTGCACGACTGGATGATCGGACTGACGACGGGCCAGTGGAGCAGCCGCAAATCGGACTGTCTGCGGTCACTGGAGGAAACGTTGAAAAGCGGCGGCGGTGTTCGCGAGCCGTTCGTGCACGCGCCGCCACCGAACCTCGCGGCGCTGGCCCAGGGTAGGACTGGCTGGTTGTCGGCTGGCGGCAGCGGAAACGGGTGCGACAGCGACACGGACGACTACTACAACTACGACGACGACGGCGACGACGACAAATTTGACACCGCGGACTGCGGCGGCAGCGTGTGCGCGAGTGCTCCGACCGCCCCGGCACCACCGGCACCATCACCGGCCACGCGTCCCGATCTGGACGCACTGATGGCGCGCACGGACGTCCAGACCGCTTCGGTGCAACAGCTGTTGGCGGACGCGCGAGCGTACACGTGCGACGACGGCCGGCTGATGGCCGCGGCGGTGGACGAGGAGCTGGGCGATTTCGGCACGGCCGCCGCGGCCGTGTTCGGGGAACGGACGCAGAGGCTGAGCGACGCGCTGGCCAAGGAACAGGCGGCGCTGCTGCTCCGGTACCGGGGCAACCGGCAGCGGGTGCTGTGCCGCGCGCAGATACTGCAGGATCACGTGCGTGAGCTGATGCCCGCGTTCCAGTACGACGATTACGCGGCCGCACCGGACGCGTACCTTCGGCGCGAGGTGATCAACAGGCTGAACAGGAACAAGGTGCCGGGCGGCGCGGTACCGGAGCGGGACGAGAACGAGGACGCGGTGCGGCAGAAGAAATCGTTGTGCGCGCTCAACTGGCTCCGGTCCGAGGTGGATCGGGCGGATTGCGAGTACGAGGTGCTCAGCAAACGGCACGACGCCATCGCGGCCGCCATCGGAGCGGCCGACGAGAAGAGGATCGCCAACGAGTGCCACGCCGCGGACCGTAAACGCGAGATGAAATGCCAACTGATCGATTTGCGCAAACAGTCGGCCAAGCAAATAGCGCTGATCGACAGTTACGTGGAGAAAATGAGCTTGATGTAGTAGCTCGGAGGACACGCGCGATCGCAATGATCCGATATCTGATGGTTTAAATTTGCCGACCCTTAAATCGCGTTTGCGTACAAATTAATTAACAATTGACTTACACACACACACACACACACACACACACACACACCTATGAGATTTTATTATTAAGAAAAAAAAAACACTTCCAGCTAATTTCTGCAATATTTTATTTAATATAAGTAATGGTATTCTGAAATTATTTCCACAAAAATTATGTTATATGAAACATTTAATCAAAGCATATTACGCGTGATAAGTTATTGAAAATGTATTTGTTTCGCTGAACCCATTTTACAATATCGACTTCATTCATTAAAAGTACAATATATACGTGAATTTGGAGCAGTCTCCTATACTCGTGACAAATTGCAATTGTTCAATAGGATAAAAGATGAATCACTGGATTGAACCATTATCGTCAAAACTTTTAATTCATCTACCGTTTCAATCACATTAATGTTGACGGAATCTCCATCCGTTTATATGATTTGTATTTTGCACAGTGCTCAACAAGTTGGGCTTATTCGGTATTCCAACTTATTCGGCCTCCCTAAATTCAAATTTCGAAATTTTTTCGAAAGTTTATCATAAGCTAAATAGTAGACATCGATTAAGCAGTGTATCGTGACATAATATTACCATAACTGATGACATGTTGTATTGGGATAATACTATTAATATGCCCAATTCTGATACTGCATTACATCATATTTGTCTAGAGAATGTGCATATTATATGCTTTTTCAGGCAGTATCAATAATTATGCCACTAGCATTATACTGCCTGAATTATGCATATTGCAGATAACATATGTACTAATCGAGAATAATGTCTTTGACTATACATTTATAGGTTCTGCAGATCGCTGAATTCCTACGACGTATCAATTAAAAAGCGAGTAGAAGTTTGTGTAGGTTTAATTAGAGAGTTTAATGTACATATACGCGTACTGTGTATAATATAGGCGCGTTCAATGCAATATTGTTATGATGTAGGCGGTGTTACGAAATTAAATCCATGCGGATAAAAATGTAATAAATTTATATAATTATTAGATACTAGATTAAACTTCGTAGATCATAGAAACCTCTCTAGGTAGTTACGTGTTGACGTGGAAACAAATTAAGAATAATAATAGTTAGATTTTTGTACCCGATAAAATGAATTAGACTCTACACTCATTTTCAACAATATACATAGGTACGGAAATGATACCTACTTATTAACATTTATAGACTATATATATGTGTGTGTGTGTGTGTGTGTGTGTGTGTGTGTGTGTGTGTGTGTGTGTGTGTGTGTGTGTTTATAGTGGGTCAAATGTAAGGTGTTTTTTTTTTTGCAATTACTTTTTGCAGTAGGTATCTATTACAACAGTATATTGGATCGATTGAATTAATTCAAAGTTCTATAATTGCTTTAAATATTTCAGAAAACCCATACATTTTACCTATATTTCTTGGCAGTGCAATAATTAATTGAAAAACTATTAATTAATGCAAACAATTATAAACGTAGTTACTCTACATAGATAACTAATTCTTAGTAATATCTTCAAAATGTTCTTGTTTTGTTGTCGTATAATACAATTTTGTACAAACATTAAAAATTGAACAAATGTCATCACTTTTTTATGGCGTAAGTTATAGTTTAGGTTTATCTCTCAGCAATAAGTAACACACTGCATCATGTTTATTTAAGCATTTTTTTTTTGTAATATAAATACTAAATAGGTATGTTTTTGGAATGAATACAAATTTTTTTTTTTTGCGAGGCCAATTTCCGAATGATTTTCTTTGTCACGGTTGTTTATTAACATTTTATTACTTATTTATTATAATTTGTATAAAAGTTGATATATTATTGAATATATAGGTATTCAACATTATGGATTTTAATGCTAAACATTATACCAATTTTCGTAAAAGGAAGTTCGTTAAAGATAACCAACAGTACCAGTACCAGCATTTTATTTATTTGACATAATTTTTTTGATTATTTGTAATTGCTAAATTGCGTGAAAAAAATTAACTTATAACGTAACATGCTTATAACGCTTATTACGCTACTGGATATTTTTCTTATACATAAAATATTTTCAACAGTTCCGTTTTTATTATTATTTATTTACCTTAAGAAAATATTTATGATTTAAAGATTTTACTTTTAGTGTAAAAATTATCGAGTAACGTGGAACGTTTTTTACTTTTCTTATTATGTTTTCTGGATTGCCATGTATTCGCACATTGGTGATTAAAAATAAACTAGACAAAATTATAATAATCATATTTTTTACATAATGGTAAATATTTGGCTATAATATGGATTTTATTAGGTCTTACAACCGTCAATTAGAAATAGAAAAATATTTAACCTGTTGAAAAAAATTTCTTACGAATGCAAAGTGAAATAGGAACCAAGTAATGGCTATAAGCATAACATACACACATATTAAGGAAACCCTTTATTTATGGTCGTAGCACGTTTTTGTTGCACTGAATTATGACGATACAATATTGTTTTTGTCACAGACATTTAAACAAAAATACGTGTCGAATTATTGTAACCGTTATATTTCATGTAGAGGCGTCTGCGCATTTTTCTCTGTACTTTTTAATCCCTTAGGGATAGAGGACGCGTACCGACAGTAAAGAGAGTGTATATATTTCAACCAATATGATTTGCATAAAAATATAATGGTAGCGTTGTAGAATATTTCCCTTGTCAGTCTTATGTAATTCAGAAAATTCAAATATACGGCAACTTATGTATAAACGACACCTAAACTATAAACCGCATGTTATAACGATTTTTTTTTTTTTTTATTAGATACTTATATATTATGAAAAACGTTTATACCTTCTACCCGTCAAGATAAAATATTACGATTCCGTTGTAATAATAATAATAATAATAATAATAAAATGTATGAAATTATAATTGCGTCCTGCGCGCCGTAAATTTTTATAATATAATAAGCATTATATGTATGTATACTTTTAAATGATTTCCATATTCATATATAACCGCATGGCGTAGTATATATATATACACGAACAGTTTACCGAACAAAAATGCGTAATGTCTATTGTTCGCGGTGTTTTGCGGGGTTAAGTATACATGTGTTGTATTATTATTATCAAAAACGTTAAAATAATATACAAATCTTTCTGACAGGATTTTATTTATATTATTTATTAGTAGGTATTTAATATAGTAGTAGTAAAGTAGCTATAGGTAGGTACCAAATACGTATTATTATCATTGTCGTCCGCCGGCCCGCCCCAGACGTCAAAACGATAATAATAATTGTAGTCTATCGGTTAGCAGAACGTATCATTTCGTCGTACTCGCGGGAGTATATTATACGTAGGTACATAAATACACGTCATAATAATATACAATATATATTATTTACATTATAGTGTATGTGAAAGAGCGAACGTGTTCACAATAATATTATTATGTGTATGACCGTGTACGCCCTTAAACGGGAACGTGCACAAATTTATCGTATTCGCGCCGTCCTTCCGAGAATACAGGACGCAAATCATCATCACCGTGACCTTTTGGTAGCGAATCACTGCGACACCGGGTTGCCGGCAGGGTGTACATATAGGGTGTTTACTTGTTGTAAAAACACCACCGCCACCCCCGCGCCGCACCGCCGACATGTCCATAAGGTATATAAAGAACACACACGTATGTACACGGGAACTGGACCTATTTAAGTATGTAATATAAGTTCGCCGATTGTGTTTGTCTAGAATATTCATTTTCCGCCGAGTGCGACTCGAAACGGCAATATATTATATTATATAAATATAGTATCGCTGCCGCCACACTGCGCCGCACACTCTCTGGGGTCCGGGTGTTAAATTTGCTTCGTACTTGTGTTTCGTTCGAAATGTCACGTTTCGAATTATCATTCCCTTCTATAAACTTGGCCGACTCGCCTATTGTGATGTATTATATTATATATGTATAGATTTGTTAGCGCTTTAAAATTAGCAAGCCGTACACAAATATGTGCAGATGGAAAAATACACATGCGCAACGTATATTGATATTATTATAATATTATGTTCATACTTCACGCGTGCATTTTTAAAACATTAAACCGCACGACGTGAAAATATAAATGTTACGTTATTGCGGCACTTAAAACGTAGTAGTTTTCTTTTCGGTCAAAAATGTTATAAAACCTACAGGCTTATTGAAAAATAATTACAAAAGATGTTTCATTAGAAAAAAAAATATGCATTTAAAATAGCTCGATACAATATTGTTTTAATTAACTTTATTGCCCTTCGTTTTATTTTCTTTTATTAATAACTAACCTCTATTTATTTATATTTTTAGAACATTTTTAACCAAAATAATCATTTTTAACTTGAATTAATAACATTTTTCAATTTGTTATATATTTTGCTGTAAAAGTAGAAAATATTTAAATGTCTTTCATTCGGATTGCGGAATACCTAAAGAGTTAAAATAGTTTATCATAAAGAAGTAGGTATATGTATTTCATTGATTTTGATGTTAAAACGAATCTGTGTACACAAATAGTGGCAGTCTGACATAAAAATTATATGACCCATAAAAAAGGTTTATTTTCGATCATTTTTATGTGTTAAATCTTGTTGGTCATCACTGCGCTAACACGCCGAATATTGGAAATTCATTTAAGTTTTTCACCGCAACATTCAACGCTGCCATCCAAACTTTAATATTATTTCGATTTATCGACATCTTAAACGATATTATATATGCTTTAAACTTTGGGTAAACGAAAAAGATTATGTAACTCTTAAGACTCTAACGTTCAGCGTTGATAACCATTTCCGTGATGATCGATCGTTCAACCGTTTATTATGTTTTGTTGTATATGTGTACGTATACTTATTATAGTTATTATTAATATTATACTATTATTGCCGTTGCCATTATTCATATTTTTATTATACACACATCTAATCCGGCACACGCAGTGTCTTGATGTGATTTATAATCGACCCTTAAAAATCGACGTAGGTATATTATTGTATAAGCACTTACATAATATGCACTTGAATTCACCCTAGCGCAGCAACAAACATAATATTATTAATAGTGGTAATAGATTTTACAAATGCCAAATTGACAATCCGAAAACATCATTAGTATCTATGAATATATTATGTCGGATAAAAGACATCATTTATTGAGGTTAGAGTTTCCAATTATCTGCGGTAACCGTGCGTACGGAAACGAATCGTCACCGTTCCATTATGTAATATTCACATGTAACTAAAATAATAATGATTTTTGTACGTGAATATTAAACCGTTTTTTCTTTCCTCCTCCTTTGAAAAACACCGTTACACACGTTTTGGAACTTTTGTACCGTAGGGTGCATTGGGTCTTAGAAATGTTAAATTTTTTTTTTTTTAAATAATTTGTATACCGGTTATCGTTTTGACATTTTCACAGTCGATAACACTGAACATCTTATAATATGCGTGATTGGCAAATACCCTGATTTCAAATTTTATTTAATATATATGTACTTACATCTGTTAAGTTATAGAGGTTTACGAGGGAACTTCAGTATCTCGGACCGCGGCCGTTTGGAATAAATTATTCATTATTCGACTCGTGTTTGCGAATCTTAAAATTAAGTTATACGAGTTCAATATTTGATTACGGATGTCGGGCTTCTGATTCGTGGGGAACAGATGTCTCGGACATACGCGTTTCAAACGCGTCCCCCGTTTTAAATATTTATAAAAAGACGAAACGAAAATATAATGTCATCTTTATTGCGATGAGGTAAATAATGATATGTATACGTCGCAGACGGATTATCGAGGGACACTATGTAGTACAATATTTTCCCGTATACATGTGAGTGTGAATACATGTATGTGTGTGTGTGTGTGTGTGTGTGTGTCTGTTATAATAGTATACGTATAATAAAATATATTGAAGCCGGTTCCCCTCTTCCGAAAATCTGTGTGTGACGCGTTGCGTTTGTTGTGCGGGACCTGCTGCTGTGTCATGGGATTGACAGTGCGAACACGTTGTTCGGTGCACACGGATGCGCGCGCGCGTACAAGTAGGTACAACAAACGCGTATGTACTATTATCGTCAATAATATCGTATAATGCGCGTATTCTTGGCACTCGGGTTCACTTTTTTAACGTCCTTAATATTATTTTATTCCGGGAATAATAATAAAATAAAGCGCGTGCAAATATCGTGACGCGTCGACATTTTATATTTGTGCGGGTTTTTTCCTTCGTATATAATACTTGTGTGCTGTTGGGAAAATTGAATCTATGAAGTTTTCCACCGGTGGCCGCAAGGACTCGTATTCCTTGGATAGACGCAGGTGAGTAATTATATGCATAGATAGTTCCAAAGGATCGTATCTAATAGGGCACAAGATGTAGCAGTGCTTGATTTACCATGTGAAATCATCGTTGTATTTATATTATACTATTGAAGTATACCTATATAATATCAAGTTTTTATACAGTTCGCAATTCTCTAAAATAATTCCGTATACATAGTATAAGTAATAGTTTAATCATTTACAATCATAATTATTGTTAAATAAGATTATAAAAACCGTTTGCTTGAAAAGTACTTTCGATTTTTCTAAAAATGAATGATAATAATAATAATAATAATATTACAACAATACATAATATAATATAACTTACTTATATTATATTATATGTATTAATAAATCAGCTTAAGCGATAGAATTTTGAATTCAAAATAACTGTTTTTTTTTTTTACGACGTGCAATGTATAATATAATAATTAATTATCAAGGCTAGAATTGAACCGTATTCCAACAGTTATACCGTAAAGAGTAGGTATATTATATAATTGAAATAAAATTATAACTAAAATTAGCAGAACAAAATTAAAAATACCTATCGAAATATATTTATTAAAAATATTTTGGTGTGTTCAGAGCTAGTTTGACTTAATTAATCAAGAGTAAATATTTAATATATACAAATTCATATGACAACAACAAAAAAAGTTTACTATAGAAAATCAAACATTTTACTGAACTCATATTTAAGAGAAAACAATATCATAGGTACATGTAAGAATATAAAAAATAACCTATAATATGTTTATAAATATAAGCTATTGAAATCGAAGTATCAAAATAAAATGTATTTTTATTCTTTATAGATAAAAAGCTGTTATAATATATTAAACTAGTTTTTCCAGTATTCACTAATATAATATATTAAATAATAATTCATAAATATTTGGAAATCTAATATTTAAAATAATTTGAATGCATATATTTCGAATTTTTTTCCTGTTGGATTATTAAAAAAAAATTTAATTCGCACTGATGATTATCTGATTATTCACATTTTCATACATAATAATATCATATACATTTTGATTGGGTTCTTCGTTTATTTACCATAACACTTTTTTTTTTCATTATTAAAGCTACTTATTCACAAACTAAGAAGATCAACATTTACAATATTATATCATACCAAAATAAACGAGTTTAAATAGGTACCACAAAATTCAATATTAAATTTATTCAACTATATAAAATCAGTATATTATTTTTTAAATAGCGAAAAACTTATTTAAATATAATCGCTGATTTATAAACCGTAGTTATACACATTAATATTTAATACATTTATAGGTAATATACTTTTCCTATAGTAAAGTATTATCAGTAATTCAGTATACTATAATATTAGTACCTACGATTCCCAAATAATCTGAAGAAATTCGAGTATTTTAAAATAATGGTTACGTTAAGTGTATAATAATTTTTTTTTTTTGTTAACATTTATTATTAATTACACATCTGTAACTATTGTTTTGCAATAAGCGTATGTGATTTGTGAGTGTGTAGTATAGTTTGAGTGTCAGGAAATAAGGAGCCACTTATTGGAGGCACTTAATGACAGGAATTTATTTTAAATGTTAAGACGGGAAAATGATATTGAGAAAGAGAAAAAACAAAGAACAATAATTTTAATTTTAATAATGTATTGAAATATTGAAACATTATAATCAAATTTATGTAATAAGTATACATAAGAAATGAAAATTTCTAAAATTATTAATATATCGCGTATTATTTAACAAAATGTATTAGTTTACATGTGGTAAAGTCTAATATTATTTCATAACTTGTTTACAAACATATTGTAATAAATACATTTTTAAATATAAGTGTTACATTTTAGGAATCTACCTAATAGCTTTACTTCAATTAATCCACCGAACTTGTCCCAAACCTTTGTTTGTGACACGCCATAATAGTGTTATAATAACATTTGTATGTTTGCGTTATGTTTTGAACACCATTCTCCTCCGTTATATTCGCATTTAACTTAGTAATCATTTTTGTACATTTAATGTTGGCCTTTTTAATGGTCTACATTTATCTTGGTGTTTCGAAAGTATACACTTCACAAAATTCCTGTTGTTGAAACTTCAACAAGGAACTTCGTTCGCCGTATATAAACGTAAAAAACGTATAATCGTATATAATTATATAAATCTTAGGGTCGTATTTCCAAAAATGACGTTATTATTATAATCGCTATTGCAGCGACAAATATAACATGCAAATGGTGCGTGGACATTGTCGACTGAACTCTAAAAACGAGTCGTTAAAAAAAAAAAAAAAACCTCGTCCGAATCGTTGTTGGTTGTGAACTAGCGATAAATATAAATTCATATTTCGTTCAACGTCGTATATAGCAATAATAAATAAAACAAAAGTAATTCCGAATGAAACGTATAATTGCGTATCATTATAATATAATATACTTATTACATGCAGTAGAAGGCTTTTCCAGTGTTTAGTACCTGATCTGAAACAGAGGTGGGGATTTTTTTGTATGGGGTTACTTGTTTTGGTTTGATTTGTCGACGAAACATAGTCAGTAGGTAGGTACTCCGCAGTTAGATTATCTATATAACCGGACTTCAGGTGTTATATTTTTCGAATTACATTATGGCCGAGTGAATGTTGTCGTGCTGCATTCAATTTATTTTTGCGTCAAAACAAACATTATAATAATATACGCATACAGGACAGCGATTTTATTACGAAATGTGTGGTCGCGTGGGTACTTGGAAAATAAACAAAACAAGTGGTATACCGACTCTATATAAATATATATATTTATATGATGAAGGGAATCGTTTTGTTGATTCCGTAGTGCCGGTGTGGTGGTGTATAGCAAGGGGTAGGAGGGGGCCATTATTAATTGAAATTCGAGCACAGAATCACTGCAGAACTCGATTTCTCTGAAAAAGGCCAACATTTAGAAACAAACGCTTTTTTACATCCGTCTGCTGGTGTTGTTTTTATTATTTTTATTGTTTGACCGACTACTGTGAAACTTGAAAAATGTCCATTTGAAAATATATTTGTTTTTCCAATCTCTAGAAGTGCTGTCAGAAACCTTTTCAGATTTTAAACTGCCCATAAAAATGAAGCCGGAAAAAAATTTTATAATTGTAAAATAACAATCGCATCCTGACAATCATAGGTACAATTAGAATTAAAAACACAAACGAAATATTTTATAGAAGTCTTTGTATAGGAAAAGTCTGATCAACAGGGCTAAGTATAGCTAGGTTTATTTGCAATTTATTTTTACTAGTCGTTTGATAATTAAAATTCAATTAAATATGGAAGTATTTTATGTTTGTACAGCTTCCTTTCCAGAAAATAAATTCTTTGAGTAAATTGGTATCGTTTTATTTCATTGTTAATAACTTGACAATATGGCTGTTAAGAACATTAAATACACCGTGCGTTCAGATGTGATTAAAATAAAATAAATTGAAAATATTTTATTCGTAAAATTAAAAATGACTGCAGTTTTCCATAAAATATATTTTTCATTCTTTTTAATAAGAAAAATTACCGATTTTCATAACTTCAATATACTTATAGATAATGATTATCTATAATTAAATTATATTGTCTAATTAGTAATTTAGCTATTATGTGTAATAAAATTATTATTATTATGTTTGTTTGTAACGATGGAAATAATAATATTCATAACCGATTCGGTCAACCGATAGATTAATAGGGTCCTTGCAAATTCACTGCTAGGATGTTTATAATTTGCGTTTCATAGATTATGTCAAATAAATACACTGCATTAACTTGCTAAAATTCTATAATAATGTTTTATAATTTTAAACCGTTATTGAAAAAAAAATTTAGTGGACCAGTGGTCAAATTTTAGAATAAAGAAATACAGCAATCATATTTAGTCCATTACTGTAAATCATATTATTTACATTAAATTAGGGTTGCTATAAAAGTTCAAGTAGGTACTAACCGGGAGATTTACAAAAATAACTTCAACAGCTATTTTTTTTTAAATTATTTTAAATCATAAAATTGACAATATAATTTAATATAATATATTTATAGAATAAAATAATAAAGTAATAATAGCATTTAAATTGAATTTAGTTTATATATACTGTATATACGGTTACATACTTGTTTTATAGTATATTTTAAATTTTAAGAGAAATTACATCTATTCTTACAGAAATTAAATAATAATGAAACATTTGATTAATTCGGTTCAATGGTTATTATCAGTAAAGATAATCTTTTCATAGTAGTAGTGCGGAGTGTCCGACGTGAAATCAAACATTTTAGTATAGCAATTTTAAAATTTGATTTATAATTTTTTGTGCTTATTTTATTTACACACTTTATGTACACGGGACGACCGGGACCGAAGTCATAAACTGGTGGTGACATGTCCCGGTGTATCGCGACGTATGGTAACCCTACATTAAATGCATAGTAATCCATAGAGATGATTTGATATCATCTGGGTCAAAACAGTTATTGTTTTTAAGTTATGAGGTTATGACCATGATAACAAATAGGATTATAGCCGTGGTCATTATCACTAACTACGGTATAGGAGTTATGTTTAGATATTCAGTGTAAATAAAAGTTTTGGATAATTTTTTTGTTGTAAATTATTTTTATAATCGATATATATATATAAGTATATTGTGACCAAATGAATATGATTAGTAGTTTTTTTTATCACGACCTTCATGTTACGCAGAAAACGTTCAGCGATAATTAAAGGTTAGTTGCTTTTAATTTTTATCAAATAGAATCGATAATATGTTCGTTTTGTATATTTGTAAGTTAAACAACTGATCTATTTGAAATGTTGTAATTAAGAACTCATTGTATAAAATATAATACAAAACTCCTCGATTGATGATTAACAATTATTTTTTGTTGGACTATATGTATGCAGCATACTATTATGTATAATATTCTGTTTACATTCTTTTGTTATGGTTTTAACGTCATCGAATCATTACTTAGTAAATATAAATCATTTACAAAAGATAAAATACGCACCGTTAGTCAGAAAAATTAGTATGTGCTTAAACCCCCATGAAAATATACTAGTTTACATAGGGTTAATTTTGAATTATAAAAAAAAAATTAAAAATATAAAATTGTATAATCAATAAATTTATAAATTCAATGGTAGAAACCAAAACATTTTATACCAGATACCAGAAGAATGATTCACAATACTACATTTTTACGTTCATATAATGCACGAGCAAATTTAGGTAAATAAGTTAGTTTATATTAAGAAAAAAAATGCACTCGACCATAGTAAATTATAATAGTAGTTTCGGCTTAAAAGACACAGCTGTTAATATACAAAGAAAAATGTCTTATGGAAATATAACCTTTAATTTGTATGGAACATGTTTATATTGTTTGTAGCTAACAGCTGGCGACAACCTGCAATAATGATGATCAATAATTAGGAAAACTATTCCATTTAAACAAATTACATCTGTATTATTTAATAAGTTATGAACTCAACATGACACAACGGGTAGGGTTGTAGAAACAAGAACAACCATTTAGTGTTTTAGTATTTATTTTCTATTTCTACTTTGAAAATCATATTATTATCAATGCATATACACACACATAATTTGGAGATACTAAGTACACCCGAGCTCCTTTAATTGTGTTTATGCCTAAAGCGCATTCGTAAGAGTTGTAAAGATTTTAATTTTTTTATTCGATTTTTTTTTTTTTATACGAAAACATAAATTGTTGAACTCGTTTTTTTACGTCTACCCTCTGCTCATAGAACAAAAAATCTTCACATTTATCGGGATTGTAGTGGTAACTCTTTGAAAATCTGTACGCCCGGTATTTTTGGTAGTATTGCAGCTGTCCGAGGTCAAGACGTCAAAAGATTTTCAGTATAATTTTCATCCGTTCGCGTTGCATAGATCGATTGAAAGCCGGCGGCGGCGGCGGCGTGCGATGCGTAATATTATCATTACCGTTGCCGGATGAAAGGCGGCGGTGTTGACGGGAAAAAAAATTAATCATCCAACGGTTTTTAATAACGGTGTATAATATTTTATTTTAAGAAAATATGTAAATTTTAGTTCTATTGTAAATAAAGGGGAAGTATCTGGTGATAAAACTCATCCAAACCCAAAAAGCATTAAAGATACCACATTATTTTCTAACTTAAACTCACAACTACTGTATCACACCATACCAAAAAAAAAAAAAGTTCTCCATAATACAACTGCATAAATCAATCTGAATCTAATGTATATAGCAACATAACCTTCCACTTTCATTTCTGAGTTTAAACTAATAATAAATCCATTCACAAGCCCATATTACTTATTATACTTATCTATTCAGTACTAAAGTAGATACATTTCATAAACATTTCATGTGGTATATATTATATTATGGTAGTATAAAAAAAACTTCGTTCTGTTCGCATAATTTAAAAATAAACAAATAATATAATTTTAGTAAAAATGAGTATTATTCAAATAGTTTCATATAATATCTTTATTCCGGACCCCGGGAGCCACGTCTTATATTGCCCGTCTACCCTTAGCTGCGCTACTGCATGGTTGTGTCCCATCAATTTACATAGATATAAATACGTATATTATATTATGGAATAATAATATAACATATTATATCTCGCGGTGGAATCGTTACGGTGTTAGTATAATTATTCCGAAATCGTTCGGCAAGTGTTGCACAGATTACTTATTATACCGGCTTGCACAGTAATATCACTAATATCCGAAAGCTCCAACTTGGGCGCGTGTACCGTACACTTACTACGCCACTGGTTATATATTTTATATATATACGAATCCGAAATTCGTGCATTATAATTGCGTTATTGCCTTTGCCGTAGTCTACGGCGAACGGGTGACGTCAATTTATTATTATTTCACTCGCACTCGAAACTCTATAACCCTCACGACAACGCGACGCCATCAACCGCGTGTGGCGATGATGCTAATCGTTTTACCTTCCCTTATTTAAATATCACACTCGAGTAAAATGTTATGGAATACGTAATCGAACAGGTGTATACTTCCGCCGCCACCGCACGATTATTATTATAATATTGTAATCGTGACGCCTGCTGTGCGAGTTTCGTCGAACGTGTGATATCTATAGTAATAATAAATCTAGTCACCTTCTATTGCGCGTTATTCACAATATTTTACGCGTAGGTAAACATGCACTGTATAGTGTGGCGTATGTTTATACGTGTTGTGAACGGCATAGGCATAAGTGTATAACTTGAAAGGACTAAAATTATTCACCCCAGGGTAACCCGCGGGACGTTACACAGAGATAACATAAAACGTTCTTGTTTCAAAATAAAATTATGAATTTCAACAACTAAGAAAATCGCGAGATGTTATATTACATAAAGGTAACATGACACACCTATAATCACGGTGATCTCCGTTATATCGGCGGCGGCGGTGTGAAACATATCACTATTTCATTGAAATCATTACTCATATGACATCTCATATTATCTAGGTATTATTTTGACATCATTATTAGCGTATTCGTGTTACCAATATAAAGTGAAATAATAAACTTATTTTCATGAACGCAAAAATAATCATCCCTGAACAATATTTTTAGCTTATAAAATAAACTGAGGTTGCTAATTTATGGCTTAGGGGTGCCTCATACAGGTTTAGTAATAATATTAATACTCGTAATTCATATTATGATGTTCACTCACGTGTGGGTATAATGTATGCATGTGTTATTATCCTGCGTATTAATATCGGGACGTGCGCTTGATCCTATAACGCTGATCAAACAAATATTTTGTCACGTGCACTCCCGTTACGCATAAAAATGGTATTTTAATTAAGCTTAAGTATTTGCATAATACATAATAATATATAACTGTATTATTGTTTATTTGAGTTGTATTGTTCTTTGTGTTTTTCCGTTCGAGCAAATTTCCTGCGAGATATAACAACAAACGTTGTTCTACTCGTGCTCGATTAATCCGTTTCAAATCGCAATACTTATAAGCTATAGCTACCTCACCTCCCAAACAATTTGGAATACCGTACCATTTATCCTCAGTGACGTAAAATCATGGAGCAGACCCATTATAATTCATCATCGAACGCTTTCGTCGCCACGCGCATGGGCATGTGATACACTGCTGCATCGCACTGACCTCGACGATAATATTACGGTAAAATAATCGTTCGCGTTTAGTGTGACCTGCGCAACGACGAAAACCGTCGATTTCCGACAGCCTTCGTCATTTCCTGTAGCTATATCATGACAAGCGTGTTAGGCACTGATACTTGTGTATTTCGCCATTATAATATTATATTCCCTTCGCTGGGTTTGGTTCGTAGGATTGCGCTTTTATTTTTTTATTTTTTTCCCGGCCACTCAACCACCCCCTTTCCAACCACAATCATGGTGGTATCGGTCAGACTATCTTATTCACTATTGTATACTTACAACAATTGTATGTACATTGCATGTACGTGCGGTAGTGAAGAGTGCGTGGTTGTTATACCTCCTGCCACCTGTCATGTTCCGGTTTAAAATATCAATTTTCCGTAATTAATATTCTGTACTCCTCCCCTTAGCGCCTGCCCCGTGCTCTTTATCACCGCACTGTTTTTTTCTCGCCCGCGTTTACGTACTCGGTTCGTGGGAAGTATATAACGTAGGTGTTCGCTCGTCGTAGCCCAGATCAGTGTCACATGGTTGCGTTGATTACTAAACAAAATTTTATTTTGAGAGAAAGTCTAAAAAATGTTATTCTTTTTTAAATTAGGACCCAAATTAGAACTTATATTATATACAATAATATATCATTTTTAATACAAATTTCATACATTGTGGTTAAAAAAAAATTTGTTTTTAATTACCTTTCAAATTATAAGAGTATTTATTTACATTTAAATTATAAAAAAATTACCATTACGGACAGATATTGAAAAATGTCAGGGGGCCCAGACTCCGTTCGAAGGTACATGTCTGTTGACAACGAATTCGATTTCTACAACGAGGCCCAAACGATAAACACGCACTAACGTATTACATAGGTCGAAATCCTATCCATTGTAATAAAACACAGGATATTGTTTTATCGTCATATGCACGTGAAAGGACGAGTTCAACAAAATTTACTTTAATCAAATTGCAAATAACGATATTTATTGAAACTTTAAGTTCTATAGTTGATACTTATTTAGAGTGTTTGACCGGGATTTACACAGAGCGTGGTGTCTTCACGTTAAAAGTGATCATCAAATTTTAGTTTTTTTATGAGAACCCGAGGATTTTATTGACAATATGTTAAGTATAAAAGTTTTATTAAAGAAGTTAAACAACTAACTATTTATTCCTTCCCCATAATATTTTTTCCAATAGGAAACTGCTGATAATATTATAATTATTTAAAATTGTCTAAACAATACACTTTTTTCTTAGGTTTATGACTTGAAAAACTTAAAATTTCACGGATGTTATAAAATATAAATTAAACATTTTAAATTTCATAACTAAACATGTATGTCCACAAAATATTAACAACAAAAGTTGTGTCTTATAGTCTTATAAAAAAACAGAATTTGATTATCTCTATTAACATGGGAGATATCGCTTTCTATAAATTCCGGAGGCACATTCTGTAATATATCTAGAGTGCAATCCCGGAAAACGGTGATGCAAATAATTAATGAATAAATAAAAGTAAAACAGTATTTTATTTTGTAGAAAAGTGTTCAATAACCATGTTATAGCGTTTTGCACAACTTTATTTCCGTTTTATCTGAAGTTGCTGAAATAATAGTCCCAAGTCATCATCCCTTAACCCTGCAATCTAGCAAATAAAACACTCGGTTCTCCGCTGCTGCTATAAATTATATTATAAATTCGTGGCATCGGCAACGGACGAAAATCACGAGTGTATATAGAGATAACGAAATTCGTGATTTATTCTGCCGGTGGTGGAATAGCAGATGACGTACACGAACGTAATAATATTATGATGTATTATATTGCAGTGTGCGAATTAAAACAGTTGGTTTTTCATCCGCCAAACGGTAACGTAACGTCATTAACGTACGTTGCGGTTGTACGAAATTCTTAGAACTTACCCGCGCCCGGTAGTTAACCCGTAACTCCTCAGCAGCAGCCGACCGTAAAAGATGGACGACAACGGCGACGACCGCTACGGTGTAATTATCCGTAGTTATACGCGTACGATCTAATTATTACAGTATTACTATACTTACTAGTCTTGTATTGTTGTTGTTTCACACATTCCTGGGGCGCACGCGCCGAACCATCTAGGTACGCGTCCAATGAGAAATGGTCGTCACGCTCAGTCGCTCGGCTAATCCCTGGGGCTCCGGATGTCCGTCTTGGTGACGGCTTCACGCCGAGTAATCCATGCCTTGTGAAACAATATAACGCCTTATAGTTATTACGGTTTGTAGCCACGTGGTACGTATAATATATTATGGTTACTAAATTATATACTTTTATTACGGCGGCGATAAAAATCATTACGTTTTTTTTTTTTTAATTCGACGGCGGACAAATCAGTTAATGCATATTTTTATTTTATGCTTACGTACTATAAGGTATATATATATAGATGTATGTAGATGTATATAGATACTTATCACACTTACGTTACCATCTTGCCATATGGTGGTGGTGGATTTAAGAGTTTAATGTCTTCGCGTCGTTAGTCAACATGCCTATAATATTATAATAGGGGTTTCGATATACACATATACGTATGTATAATTTATATATTATACAATATTATTCTAATGCATCTATTCAAGTGTCCATAAAGCACATGCCAGATTTTCGAGAAAACCAATTGTTCGGATACCAACAAAATAATCTTTCCTCAAAACGTACAATGATCGTATAATATGTAAAGCGTATCTACTTACTTCTCACACATGTTAAACACTCGCCATCGTGTGTTCTATATCTTCAAAGGTTATCGTATTGTGTATAATATTTAATTAATCCAGATCACATGTCATAATGTTTTATGTTTATTTGTGAGTTTGAATATCTGTTGAACGTTATTTTTTGTACTGCTGGTAAAATTGAAATAACGTACTAATATGTAATATTATGATAATAATATTGAAAGTATAATGCGTATGTTTGTAGTCTAAAAAGTAGAATGTACTATTATTCAATTGCGTAATAATATGATAGTTTTTATTTTTTACATAGTAGAATGGTAGATACATATTATGTACATATAGTTCTCGTGAAAATGTGATTTGGTTGTTTAACATTTCCTTTACCGCCGCAACCTCAAAGGTTATGCAGACTATAAGTTGCAAGTGTCTAAAGTGCCGCGAAAACCATCAGTTCAATAAACGTATGCACATCTAAAATAAATCATCTGGTCGCCATCTCTTGTAAACACTCCCGCTTCTAATCAGTTTAAACCATCCTATGCCTACGTTGTTTCTAAGTCCGATATTATTAATATTTCTAGTAATAACATTAATGATAACTCTATTAACCTTACTATCTAAATTTCTGCCCGAACTATCTTTAATAATTATAAATTAATTTTCTCTTCTTTTGAAGATGATATATAAAAACTTAATACACCTTAAGTTATTGTTATTATTATTATTATTATTATAATTATTATTGTTAAACCGTTATAGTTTTATAGGTACTAATAGCTAATAATAATAATAAAATGCCCTATAACATAACCGTTGTGGAAAAAATACGACATGGCAATATAAAATATGTGCGTGTACACTGTTTTGGGATAAAATGAAAATTATATTTACGACTCAGCATTTTCCAACGTACAGTTTTGCTCGGTGGAGGGGTTTCTCTCTGTGTATAGGATACCTGCCGACTATGTAGCGACGCTTGTTAATCCGCCTCTGCACCGTATTTTTCCGTAGACGACAACCAGCCGCCAGTGAATACAATTCAAATCAAAACCTAGTCGACGGCGGTACCTTTACCCATGTCTCAGTGACACGTATACGATGGCGGTGGTCCGCAGGAGTTGACACGATAATAGCCGTCGTATAACATTATCATAATAATCATGCTCGCACCTCTATAGTGATGCTGACAGCAAGTTTGTAAAGTCTGGTATATGTGATTGAGGCCCGGGGAATAAGCGGGACCTTACATATAATATTCATCAATAATATGTGACCTTGCCCTTCGACTATATTAATAGATAGCTTTATAATACATAGTAACTGGTTTACATGTATTGTAGTTAAATTAGACGTTGTACTACATTTTACTAGGTACTCAAATAATATGAAAAGAAACATTTTTATATTATTTTAAACTATATTTTCTTAATTTTTATTTATTGTTATTTTATACGAATTAGATTGTGATTTCTCCGGTGTTCAGCAAAGATAAAACCCTGGAAAAATAATACGTGCAGATATCTTTACTTTTCAAAGATGAAAACCTATATTATTTTATATTTATAATAATATTTAATTAAATGAGTATTTTTATTTTATTTAAAATCACAATAAATTGTTGCAAACAATCAAACAAACAAAAATGGTATGTTTCTTTAAATTTTTATAAGTGAACTGATATTTGTGTTTAATTTTATAATAAATTCAATATAAAATATTCGTTTAGTCATCGTTTTAAAATCAAAAAAATTAATTATATAGTGTATCCTATTTGACCCATGACGAATTTTCATAAGCTGTCCTTGCGGACGAATAAAACTTCGCTATATGTTTGACGTTTTCTTGCCATTGCGTGTTGAACCCCGACGTCGAACGACAGGATAAGGGAGGAAAGCACAACTGTCAATTCGCGTACTCGTAGGGTCCGTTGCCGTCGTTGCAGTCATCTCCTCTCGATAATTATGTTTTAAGATTTCCAATGACGATCCGGAAATCCTGCACGACCCTATATACAATATTTTATGACGTTGAGTCGGGTTTTCCGTTATTTTTATGACATCTGCTTCTTCAACTGCACCGCGATGTCACTATATTCTTTTGTACAGACATAATTAATGTACATATTTAGTTATAGATATTTATTTAAATTGTAATCTTTATATTTTAATGGACCGACTCTCAACAGTAGTAGAAACATTTAAATTCCCCGGCGAAATTATATCATTTAATATAAGTTTTTTATTTTTACTTTTTATCGATAACGGTCGTATTTAAATTCCCACAAGTCTACTATTAAGAAGTTCAACTGTATTATAGTTTAAATAGGCATGTAATAAATACCGTATTACTGCAACCATCACAAGCGTGAAACATCCGGTCGACGGCGGCAGTGGCTTGTAGGCGTGCAACGATGCCGTCGCCCGAAGAAAAACCTTCAAAAACACATCACATAATATTATGTAGGTACCTACATATATTCACTGCAATATCAGACGACGGTGATGATAATAATAATAATAAAAATTATATATATATATATAATAAATATATAAATAATATACTGGAGCCACCCCACATTGTCATTGTCGTTTTGCACATTGCGCGTGTAATGTGATCGCCACATATCTGTCCATACAGAGTGGCCTAGCATGTTTTCCCGATGAAAATAGTTTATTTTTATTTTTGTTTTATTGTGAAAAATATCATATCAGACTCTTATTTTCATCCATTTTCCGATTTGGAAAATAACTTTTGTATTTTTAATTTCTATAATATTGCAATTTAGCCGCGCGTTTTGTGCAGCATCGCAATCGAACGTCCTTTTATTGGTTTCATAGAACTGCTTATAACCAATGTAAGTTTTGAAAAAAAGGAACGCATTTATGGTTAGGTTGTTTAATGGCTATATTACAATAAATTAGTATGGATTAAATATTTTTAGGTAAGTATCTCTTCTTTTGGTATTATATTGATGGGTTAGGTTTACGGGTTATTTCAGCAATGTATTATTTTATCGCAGTGATGTCGAATTATGGCGGTGTGTGTGTCGGCGGGTATACACGCTTCTGTAGTTGGATATCTATAATTTATACTAATTGATTGCGATTTCTATTACACTATGGGCCATATGTATTATATACGGTGGAATTCTTCCGATATTTCAAAACCAAATCGAATTCTCTCGGCGATAATAGGCCGCGATCTTGCGCACAAACACGTAGGTATACGATGTAGACTTGGGAGGTGTGTTATACATACGCGCGTATCATCTCTCATAGTTCGGAGTGCGTCGAACTCGCGAACAATGGCGTGCGGTGCCCGGTATACTGTATAGTGGCATGAGACCTCGGAGCAGAGACCCTTGTATTTCTCTTTTGCCGCCTGATGCAAACCATTGTGTACACTGCAATGTGTGTATGTGTATCGTCTGAGCGTGTGCGAACGGTTATTTTTTAATTAATCAATCGCCGTCGTCGCTGATAATTAGCCCTAGGACCGATGACACCTTAAGCTGCGCACGACTTATACGCGCGTATGTGCAGCCCAATAGATTTCACGAAGACGCATAGCGGTGGTGGTGGTGGTAGTAGTATAGTAGTAGTAGCTTCAAACTTGTAGTATTATTTATCAGTGATGGCTATATGGCTATCGATGAAGTGAAATTTTATCTAAAAAAAAAAAGATGCAATTACATATACAGATTTGAGTTTGAAAACCCGTGACCTTGTCTAAAGATCATTCTCGAGGACAATATTTTTTTTCGATCTTACGATCTACGTTTATTATATAATATTATTGTTTCATTTTTGAAAAACGGTTTTTTTTCTGAGCTCAGTGTGGTCAAGTCTTGGACCTTAAAATATTTTATCGATCCGTCCGCTTATAAAAATATATACTTTTTATTTATACGATGCGTACACCAGTTGATATATCGTGTATACAAACACACACACACACACACACCCACACACACACACACACACACACACACATATATATATATATATATATATGTATTATTATATAGTATAAAATTATCGACTCGTGGTGACACGCGTATGTTATTGATTGCTTTTTCATTTGAGAATCTTAATTCCATTCGCATGTATAGCGAAACGCGCTAATTACAGTTTTATATCTATACTCGATGATTTAAGTTGGGAAAAAAATACTAAACCAAATAAACTTCATTATTTATGTAGGATGAACCACGCGTCAATCCTTTCAAGGTGATTTAATACCATGTATGTCATGTAGTAATGTCCCGAGATAGAGTGGGCGTCACGAGCATATTATAATACATTAATACTGTATATGAAATAATAATAAAAACAGATTATACACGTATACTATAATACTTTGACGTAATCTCAAAAACATTATTGCATTAATTTAATCAAACAAATCTTTTCAAATATATGCCACCTCTATAACTATAATATACGTAATGGTCGTATTAAAGTTCGCTATAAATAATTTAATCGAACAGCTAAAAGAATAATTATGTGTACATAACATTATATAGTTTTTACATAGCATTGTACAGTTTTTAATTGTAATTGTTTTTTCTTCTATTATTAAACATTAAAATATGTGCACAGCATAATGAAATATGGACTTTCGTTTACAGTTTAATACTATTTACCATTTTATCAATGCTGAAGATAACTGTAGGGTAGTAGTGAGCGTACAATGACACACAAGACCTGAAATCGTCATTTTATTAATTTAATTTATGTATTATTCGTGTGCCATCAAATCGCATGATCTGGTGATCGCAATTAATGTAAATGTAAAAAGGAGCCAATTTCAAACGTGATGACGTACATTATATGGTTATAAGCAGCCCGACAACAACAATCGGATAGTTGGTTTAATTATTATTTACGATTGGGTTTGGGACGCATAATGCATAATAATGCTGGTATACAGTCGGTGGTATACTGCTGTATCTATAGTCTGGTTGTGGAGTCAATTGCTAAACACTCCGTTGACGATAAAAAATAATTATTATACTACATGTAAGATGCATATAAACGCATGGGATATGAATTTAACGAAGTAAAATCGACCGTGACGATATTAATAATAATAATTGTTATGATATTGAACGGTTTATATTGTTAGTCTCATTATTTCATATTATACGTGTGGTCCTGCATTTTATACGTATTTATTTATATATTTATATATATATTATAAATCTTTAATATTTGTAATATTTGTAAACCGATTTTCGTAACCTCGAAAGCCTTTTGTGATGCGATTTAAGGACGCCGCATGTGTGTGGGTTCTCAAGGAAAACTCTGGCCAATTGTGTGGTTTTCTCGGGAGTATGCATTGTGTCTGGTTTATATAGAACTACGTGTCTGCACAGCCAGACGAGTGAATGTGTCCTTCACGTAAGTTTTCGGATTTACCGAGGACTATGCGGTGAAAATGCCGTACAACCAGCCACCGTTACTCGTGTGTGATTTGTTCGATTCACCCTTTGCTCTCTGTCAGTCGTTAACATTTCACAAGCTCGAGAGGCACACTTTGGCAAGCTGCTTATTGGCTTTTGCGAATGGATTTGAAAATTTAATTAAAAAAAAATACACATCGTCGGTAAATACATAATTTATTGCTTACCATTATTATTCATAAGAACTGGGCATTATTAGCTTGTATAATGTAAACATGTGTTATTCGAAATAATTATATCTACGTAGTATATACCTATATTATATATAAATAGTGGGCAGTTACATGATAATATCATTATACTATAATAACTTACAAGTTCTGCGAATTGACCTATATAGATGAATTCATTTTTACCATATGTATTGTGCATATAATTTATTCGTACAATCGTACTCGTATTAGTCGTATGTCCTTTGCGGTAAACACCATAATACGACCAGCGTGATATGCGTCCTCCCTTCACTCTGCCCTTCTCTCTTTCGCTCTTTGGATGAATAATATGTAAGTGCATATGTGTATGTGTATTATATATATGTGATGTCATGTTGAAGTGTAATATGCGAAGCATCTTTGAGACCGAACATCATATCATCATCGCTAATACATTTCGGATCATACGATATACATATTAATGTTGTCAGTGCATTTATTTTTCAAAAGAAAATTCAGGTGTAAGCCCCTAAAAAAGGTCTTTTTACCTGCAGAAACTTCAATACAAAAACGGTCCATTTCTTTTGTAAATAAGCATTAGATATAATATACTATTCCGACTAGAAGAAATATATGTTTTTCATATGTTCCGTTCTATAGGTACGTTTCAATATTTCAATCGTTTCACTTTTCGTTCATGCACTCGTAAATATATAATAATTATCATAAGCCTAATATTTTAGGTACCTATATTATGTACTTTTACGCATTTGAACGTTTCGAGATAAATGTGCACGCGATATTTCGTTTAGTTTTTAAATTACTCGTGATACTGCGTGCCCAACACTATATTGTTATGGCCGTTTTATAAATAATTTAAAATCGAATAAACCCGCATACGTTAGTTTATGTAATAATAATAATATATTATGTGGTGAATTAAACCAACTAAACGAATTTAGGCTTGGGCTTTTATATTTGTTTAACACGTCAAACAATGGTCAGTGTAAATCGATTAAACACGGTGCACAAAAATCTCCCACGATATGTTATACCTACTATTCGAAAAATAGAAAATATACGTGTTATATCCGATAATGTGCGGCACTGAAGTAATTTATGTAGTATAATATAATATGTATCCATAAAAGACGGTGGATGATACGTAGTCGTGGGAAAAATTGATCTTTTTATGATGATTATTTTTTTTTTAAGTTTAAAAAAAAAAATCACCACGTGTGTGTTTGTTTGAAATTACGTTGTTTTGCTTTGATTTACTTTTTTTTTTCAAAGTGCCCAGAGTATATAGTTTTATACTCAAATAAACAGCTATGGAATAAATGAAATGAAACACAGAAAACGTGTTTTTTCTCTCACATACGGACACAGTTTCCTAATGGAACACCTTTGTTGTAGGTCAACGTATATGCGCAATACACTCTGCGATTTATAAATGAATTTTTATTTTATTTATATTTATTACTATTATTACTATTACTATTACTATTACTATTATTATTATTATTATTATTATTATTATTATCATTATTATTATTATTATTATTATTATTATTATTTTGTTTTTTACTTGCCGAATACGATCGAGAATTACCTTGTATTCTCGCATTGTTATCCAGTTAATATAACGAATAAACATAGCATGCCTGTATTTTTTGTTTTCTTTTGGAATTAGTGTATGAGATGATGTGTAGATAAAGTTCATGGTTTACAGACTAATAAATAACACCTCTTATAGCGCATTGAGTTGTTTATTCGCATGAGCTATAAACGGAGAAGTTATATTATATGCGGTTTTAGTTAGGTAAAATATTTCAAAACAAAAGTTTTTAGAAGGCTATAAATAATATCCAAATACGGCGGATTTTTGGATAGCAGATGTCTTATGTTTTAATAGTATTTTTTTCTTTCTTAAACTAAAAATATGACCCGGAATTAAGTGTGTTATTGAATATTCAGATGTTTTGAAAGTCTTCGCTAGCGTGTACGCGGGTCTTTTCCAAATCCATTATAATAACCGATATAATAATATGTACTATGTTACCCTTTATATTGTTATGGTTGTCATGTACTCATATCCAACAAAAAATCCCATATAAACCAAGCTAATGCATTTTAAAACGTGTGTGCGTGGGACGAAATAATGAATAATGGTTTTTTATAACGTTATAAGACAAGCCCATACGTAGATTGAGTTGTTAAAATAATGTCTTCTTCCCCCGTATAGGCAATACATTTATCATTTGTATTATTTAAATTTATTTTAATGGGACAACGTTTGTAATACTCCTGTTAATACAAAACGTTAACAAATATGATGATAATCGAGAACAATTTTGCCAAATCGTTTTTATAAGATGTAGTGTAGTTCTTAACTTAATACACACATGAATATTTAGATTTGATTACCGTATTGACGTTTGTTTTAATTATTTTACAGACGACAGCAATCTGATGGACAGCTTTATTGTCAACACGTCCGGACTTGTGCCACCACTGGTCATCGTAAAGCCAAAGTAAGTTTATTTTTAGTTAAACTATTTACCACCGTAATATTGTTATCGTTATGACAAAATATGAACAACTAAAAACGAATACGCAAGGACGTTTAATGATTGAGTTTGTAAATTCGCTGAGTTAGCTCCAAAGTTAATTTAAATTATGAACGATACATTGACAGTGGTGTGATCAAATATTTATATATTATGTAATATAATATAATTTATACAATGGTACTCTTAATATAAATTTAATGATCTACGAGTTATTTGATGTTTAATTATTGATGTAAAATTATTGTTTTTCTTTTAATGTATAGGTACTCCTATGTATAATTCAGCTTCGTGTCGAGATTTGAATATTATAATGAAACTTTTTATTCTATTGTTCTCGTTGTAATAATTTATACTGTCCCTTAGGTAGTTTTAAATAGTTCTTATATAAAACGTATCGCATAAAACTATATACAGCAAACTCAATGTTTAATATATTTTGTCTAGGTAGTGCGTTCAGGATTAAACTATATTATTTTATTAATAACATTTTATTATTTCTTTAATATTAATATTTTTAAAAATCCATTAAACCAGCTACAACCTCATCTATCCTCGTAAGATATATATATATATGTTATAAACATGTACCTATGGGTAATAAAAATCCAATGCATGCGGTTTTTCGCGATACTATACGGACGTATTTATAATGCTGGTAACCGGTATTATATTTATATTTTTTTTTTACTGTAATCGACGTCTCCATACGAGTACATAAACGGGACGTTCGTTGACGAATTGTTCGATTGGTAGCAACTAGTAACCATGGTTTATGTTTTTCTATTGGTATCTCACTTGCATGATGTTAGTATACTCGTATATAACTGGGACGTGAACGCAAAAACGGAAATTTATCGGACAATGGTAGGTGGAATGATGGTTTCAGTTAGATGTGACAAGTTTGGGTTTCTGCGCAGTCCTACTATTTCGTTGACCCAACACCCAACTATCGTAATACTATTCTCCAAACCTATAAATATTATTATAATATCGGAATTGAAGGAAAGGATACTGCGTCCTGCGCAGCTGCCACACGACAGAGAAAGAGCGAACATATAAACCTTCGAACGTCGTTGAAGCCGTTCAATATGCAAACGTGTGCCCGCCATAGACTATACGTGCGGGTCTACCACACACACACACACACACACACACACACAGGTACATATGTATATAAGATCCATTAGCGATGACCGTGTGCCGCGGTATAGTAAACGAGTTTGCTTATCTCTTCAGCGGAGTCTGCACGAGAGAGTAAATTATAAACGCGGGCGCGCGCGTCCACGTGTAGAAAATATGTGCGCATTGACCGCGTGATGTTTGGTCGAACTTGTAGAACAAGGCACTTGATTGTCGCTTGCCCCGCGATAGATTTATGCGACCAGATAGGTATCGATATGAGAATGGAAAAAGTGAGAGACAAAAAATTTACGTTGAAATAAATAATAATAAACCGAGTTATAGTTATAGCATGTCCGATTGCTGTGCGATAGTCTGCAAAGTGTGGAGGTACTACATATAGAGACGTCACTATTATACAGCTTAAGTTATAATAATATCATTATTTACGGACGCGTGTGCACTTAAAGTCTGGTTGACGATCATCAGAACGATAAACGTGCTTTCGGTGTAAGTAAATGCGTTCTAACGCGCGCATGTACCTACATGTAGTCGGCATTATAATAATATTAGGTAGTACATATACGGAACGTCTCTACTCTCCAGTATACGATCAGTAGAAGTCCTGTTTGCGTTAGTTTTTGGGTGAGAATACAGACTAACAGACTGCAGTATAATATTACTGTAGACATTTTGTGTGTGCGTAAAACGATTGTTGGTTTAAATTTTGCACTATGCTCATGTTAATTGATATCTCTATACCAAAACCACAAATTTTAATTACTTCGTCATTAAAAAAAACACACACACACACACACACACACACACACACACACACACACACACACACACACACACACACACACACACACACACACACACACACATACACACATAATATTATGCATATATTACAATGCTCAGTTTAAAACCAATTACGCTCTATATATAGCTGTTATATACGAGTACGTCATGTATTATAACGTTTATATATATATACACATTGTGGTATGCTTTAAATTCAGTTGTGCGTAAGGCGCATTGTCCCATTAGAACTGACATGGATGGTTTTTAGTTCATAATATTTCACAAAGTATTCGTGCCGCAACAAAATGTTGCTGGTTCTATGTTTAATATTTTCCTCTATAGTCGGAAATTGAAATTACAACATTTCTGAAAGTTGTAAAATCTATTGAACAACTTTTTTTGTTTATTGTACGAGAGTCTGAGATCGCAAATTCACAATATATATATATATATATATATATATTTCTATATAAATTGTTTTTGTCGTTCGCAGTTTTAAGGCAAATATATAAACTTTTTCCGAGCTATAGTTACAAATTTATTACACGAATAGTTATTAATGTGATTTTTATAAGCCGTGTCTTTTTTTATACATTTATATACCTATATTTATACTTTGCATTTTGTAACCATTGAGAGTTTTCTCATTATCAATGTTATAGCACTAATACGAATTAATTTATCTTTGATAAATTTCGCTCTAACTCGCATAAACAATATAATATACACACAACAGAGAGTTTGAGGTTAACACCACACTCTACACATATACACTTTGGTGTGTTTAAAAAGGTTCTTTTGTGGTAGTGCATTTTGAATTTTATTGTGTTGTGTGTACATTAAAGCATTGATCACATATTACTAAAGTAATATATAATGTATACAGAGTGATCCATTGAAGATTCTCATTCATTTTGTATGATAAGGCTTTAAAAATTTATTTTTTAAAATGCTGGTCTTTGGAAAATTTATATGTATTGCAGAAAATTCTTTTGAATACTTAGATTTTTTTATCACTTATAACTTGCATATCCTAATATACTGTGGAAATATCAACTTTTATTTTTCTATTGGGTATACCATTATTTTATATTTAATCATTCAGTTGATTTTTCTAGAATTTTTAGTAGATATTTATTTTATAAAAATTCGGAGCAATACTTTTGGAATTATTAAAGTTTAAACTTGTGTATGAAAAATGTAAAATGATTAGTATAGTATTATTTCTATATATCTCTATCAGTATCAATATAGCTACAAGATTACAAAAAAAATGTATTCTCATTTTAACTTATAAGTACATAAATCAATAAACATTTATAATTATTATGATAACCATATTAAGTATATACATAAAAATCAAATGCCCGTTATTTCGATGTATTTGAAAAAAAGGGATAAATAAATTGACAAATCACTAAATTGTATACATATTTTACTTATTAAATTATAATATTCTGTTGTACAAGTCAAAGAATCTATACTAAGTCCTTCATAAATAAACTTTAAAGTTGAATAATTCCGAATTCAGACTATGTTACATCTAAAATTTATCAAAATTTAAGCATGAAAAGGATGAGCATTGAGTATTATTTATGAAGAATCATCTTAATATAGTGATATGGTATGTTTAACTTGTGTATTTGTGTACTCAAGATATAATAATTACGACAGATTAACTAAATATAGTATAATATAAAATATTATTTTAGGTATTTTATAAAAAGCCTTGTGATTTTAGGTAAATCTTTAAAATGTCATACTATTATTACTGAAATTATCAAGTGAAGTATGTAATATTGTGCATTCCCTAAATATTGCACAAATAATGGCTATTTCAAAATTAAAACGAGAAAATATTATATGCATTGCTTAGATTATAAATTGGAAATTGAAGAAACCATCATCTGTAATCTATATGGAAGAGCATCTAAGACATTACAAACGTTCGATAAAAACAATTGATTTAACATTTTTTTTTTTTTAATAATTATTACTAAGTTCTTTTGTTCTTCTGTAACAATTTCTAGTATTATACTGCAGACATCTAACAGCTTTTTTCAAACACAGAGATATTGACGATTTTATGTTGCTATGATATTAATAATAGATATCAATGATACGATTCATCAGAGTTGATTAAATTATTATTGTCTTATGTCTTAATACCATGGATACAGATACTAGTATACCAGTATAGTATTTATGGCCGTGCTTAAAACTAAGAAATATAATGTGACAAGATTATTATTATTTTTTTTTTTATATATAAAACGCCGAAATATAATATGTAATGATAAACATAACAATATGTAGTCTGCATAGTGCCGGTATGACAATATACCAAGTACCTCCTGGCTCTTAGATGTAAATGATAGCCGGTATATACCTAACAATATAATTACCAGCATATGCCATGCATTGTATGTATAACAAACATCAGACAACGTTTAAATAAAGAAATACTACCCGACGTCCCCGCAGCGGAACACGCACGTCCGTCGCGCGTTCATTCACTATATAGTAAATTAATGCCCGTGAAATAAAAAATTAGTTTTATCGGTTTATGTATTTTTTCCCCTCTACCCTTCCGTTAGCGTTTCACATTATCGGCACATTATTAATATATTATGCCGTACACGGGACGTGGATCACGTCCTTGTCGGTTTCGGTTCGTCATTAGATAATTTATTCATTTTATGTTTCCTGAGTTTCCTCCAGTCCCCTCCCCCCACCGGAAAAACAATAACATAAATTACATGGTAAAATCGGTAGACCACCGTCATACGTTTAAAACGTGCAACGATGTCGGTGTACGTACATACTTGCATTCTGTTGTGTACTCGAGTGGACAATACGCGGCGCTGAGATTTCGATTGCTGCTGACATCCGGTCTTAGTATAATTATTATTTTGTGAATATGTAAGGTACTCTAACCCCTGGTGACGTTTAGCACTCGGAGGGTAAAATAATATTACTTTTTTTTTTAAATTTTTTTTTTTTTTATAGAACGGGTTATGAAAATGCGAATGACAGCGAATTGGATTGCGCGTTACGACCCTCTTTTCGTCGCACGCATAATATAACATTTTGTTAATTATTATTACGCATCAAATTTAGGTATAAAATATTTTACTCTTGGCTACACGAGTTGCATTTATCACTCATATCCGTAATCGATGGCGCCTTCATAACATTATTTACAAGGTTTGATTGTTTTACACACCGTAATGTGTTTCATACGTCGCATCGACCCTGTTTAAATCGGTCGCGCACGCAAGTGATATATTTTATTGTGTTCAATATAAAAACATTTATTATTATTATATCTATCGCGTCGCGTTTACCGGATGACAAATCGTCGTTTCCGCCACCGTCAACTGACAGATTGTCACGAATATCTCTCTTGACAAATCGATTTATTGTTATGCGTCGATTTTATAATTCGCACTATTAATATTATGCCATAAGAACTATATATTTTATACAAGGATACCAAAGTCCGTGTATGATGAAACGTTCCTACAGAATTTAAAGATTAAAAAAAGACTGGATTTTCACTTAATTAAAATTTTAAATAAGCTGCAAACTATACAGAACTGTAATCAGACATCGTATTCTTTATTTTATTCTCCTCCTCTGACGACGACATTTTAATCTCTCACTACTTAATTAATTATAAAACCCGATTGTTAAATGGAAAATCATACCCACTCATATTTAATTTGTATACTATAATCGAAGACTTTTATTTTTAACTTCAGAACTTAACGTCATGGACGTATATTATATATTTATACCAGTACATCATATTATATCAGCTACATTTTATTCGAGCCACTCTAATAAATGTAACGTAGTTGGTAAAAGGTTCTATATTTTCCGACGATTGTTACACTTTTTAACTACTTAGTACTTACAGCAGCGATTCGATGAAATATAATAGTTTTAAAGAGTAATAACATGTTATAACATTGAACACATGACAATTATATCAAACGAACTTTCGCCAGTTATCATCAGTATCACGTATATATTGTCAAGGTGTCTGAAATACCTATCTATATTATGCTGATGAAAGAACCGTATGTAACCGATTCAACTCGTTGCGTCGTGGTGTAATAACGAATATGACGATTGTACTAACCTACTGGCTGTGGCTGAACGAATCTTGTAATAAGTACAAGAGTACGTCTTGTAAGTAAATTCTGACTTTCCACGCGATGCCAGCGAAACGTGGTGAAAATCCTATAAAGTGCATTTTTCAAGACTCCATTGTATAATATCCACAGCAACGAGTGAGGTAAACGTTATAATAGAATTCCAGGTCATCGTTCATTTTTTAAAGGCACGCGCTCGTGAATTAATATTATTTGAGCAAATAAAAATCTGCATAATCGAAAAACGTTATAATCCTTCAACGCGTCCCAAAACGAGGAACTCTGTCAAGTTATTACGAAGGTTAAAAAAACATTTAATTGAATATTCGGTAAATGTTCTAACTAATCCGGAAATTCAAGTCTTGGCGGGAAATAGATTTTTGAAATAAAATCAATATGTTATAGTTATAATATGCAATAGTATATATTTTCTTAGGTACCAATTATAATATATATTAAAATAGATTTTATCACTGTTTCAGTGTGCGACTCAAGATTTGTTTGAGTTACTCGAAAGGGTCCAGAGTAATCGATTGGATGACCAAAGATGTGTTCTACCGCCGTACTTCGCTCAAGTAAGTAATAATGTATTGATGATATTCCATCCCATCGCTATATACACCCAACGCTCCTAGAATTTAAACTCGATTTTTATTTTTTGAAGTTTTTTCTCCAAACTGTTTTCTACCTTTCACCGTTAGGCACAATGTATGTATGCCGCACAAAACAGTATAATATATAATCAGTGTAATGATAATGTAAACACGTTTGTTCTCTCAAACAGCGTATTGTGTGTGTATCTGACGTGCATTATGTTTTCTACAGTTACAGGCGCCAACTAAAATATTTAGTCTTGTCACGGCATCGGATAACACTAGAATAATGTGTGTTTAATAAGTTATAACTAATAAGACGTTGCGTCAACTCCTATAGCCTGTAGTTATGTCTAAATTAAATGGTTTTTATAAAAATAAAAATATGTGTTTCAGTCGTCGCATATACTAGATATACCGTGTACTATATTACAATATTATGTAAGGAGACATTATTAAGTCTTAAGGTATCATTTTCATAATTGAAAAATATTATAATAAGGTGATAACCTTAAGGTATATCTTATACAAAATATATTGTACAATAGACAAAATCTTTTAGTACCTAACTTAAAAATATACCAAGTCGATAATATTTCATCCAAAAGAGTAGCAGACAATTAATTATTCATGACATAATTTAATGTTAATGTTGTTAATGTTGTTAATGTTTAATAATTTAATGTTACATTAGATAAAAGTTAATAGATAAGTAAAACTTATGGTTAATCATATTTAGTTATTTTTGTATATGATTCGAATTTGAAGTTCAATTAAAACTAGTTGTCAACATTTTGATTCACCGAGATTTTAAAAACGTTGAGCACATGAGGACAGTGAGGTGTATACTAGTACAGTTTTCGAGTTTCAAAGTTCTGGTGTTGCTGTGTTATCTGAGTTCTAGCAGATTTCGTAACTCACTGTAAATGTATTTTAAACATGCATTTAGAGTTATATAATATATTTAACAAGTTTTATGTTCGAGAATTTCGGAGTTACCATATGTAAAATCACTATTACATTTAACTGTAAAAGTTTAACTTAATACATAATTATTAGATATTTATTAATTAAACGCTCTTGGGTAATATTGTTGAGAGGTTTTCGGCGTTTTCAAAAAAATAATACACTACTTTTGTCTGGTGAACGATTCGCTTACCGGACATTGACCGTCTCACTTCGTTCACTTCAAATCGTAACAATGGTAGATATACATTTATTTAGAATATATGAACAAGGTAGGTAATTACTTTAATCCAAAAAAAATTGTAAATGGAGTGCATAGTGAATTACCTATTATATCAAATAACTATGGACTTCCATTTTTTCTCAATTTTAATCAAAAAACGGTAAGGATTTTTTTTGATTTCAACATAACATATTATATTGGTATTATACCATCTGTGCCGATTTTCCGATAGATTTAATACCATAAAGCTCTTACATTGCTTCGTAGACCGTTTCCGTAAAAAATAAAACATGGTAAAATTGCAATATAAATGATTCAAAATCTAAAATCACTTTTTAACTATCATCGTGCTTCAATGAATTTTCACGTATTCGAAACTCGGTCAGTATTGACGGTTATTCCCAAATTACATTGTTGTTTTCAAGACAACGAATATAGATGAAAATATTTATGTTACCAATTTGAATGATTTTGGAAATAATGTGCACAGTAAGATTTTCATAAGTACGTGTAAAAAAATGAATTTTTCAATTATTTTTAATAACAAAATCTCCTTGCACATCATTATTATAGCACAGATTATCTATGGTCAATAAATAACTTCAACGTTCAGTCATATAAAATAAATAATGACATAATTAATGTACATCAATTTTATAATGTGCTATATTTCCTCGATCGTATAGTTATTCAGAGCCGTTCTGATAAAATCACTTAGATACATTAAAATGTGTACTTTTTACTTACAACAATGTACTTTGGATGGTAGGATTTCCAGAGATTTCTGAACTTATGTTGTTTAATTTATTGAAAACTATACTTAACTTAATTAACGAACGAACTGCTTTAATATGTGCGAACTATCAGAGAATGAAGAATTATATTGATAATAATATAATCGTCAGGATTTGCGCCCCATGTACATTTCTTAGTTATGTTGCTGAAAACATTATAAGTACCCATATTATACTATTTGTGCGTTTTATTAAAGGAATAAATAATAAATTATAAAATTATTAATAACTCTCGAGAACTGTATTACATAACTGTAACATTTCTCCATATTTATGAACATAAAAGCATGTTAAGAATAACGATATTTTACAAAATATCGTTATTCTTAACATGAATATTGTATAAAATTAAATTATAGCGATGATAAATAAAATTATATACAACACTGTTTATTATATATGTTTCTATATAATATAATATAATATAGTGACTATATTTTTAATTCACTGTGTTTTATCCGTGAATATAATGTATGTGTATAATATTTGGCGTAGAACTTGGTAATGAAACACGTCGTGTCTAATGGTATTTGAAAAAATATTTTCTTCAAAACAGTGTATTTTCGTATGTTTTATGTTGGAGTATGAAATTAATTGTTCTCTAGCTAGTGGAATGTATTACGCTTTGTAATACAAATATTTTATACTTGTTACTTTAATAGATATTAAACAAGTGTAGTTAGTTATTTTTACTCGCCGGATATTACCTACGTGTACTATACAGTAGTCTACACATGAATAGGTCGAAATCAGTGTCCTTCAGAGGGGGGAATTATTACACCTACCGGAGATTATAATTCAGTGTAATGCCACAATGGAGTAAAAAAAAAATTTCCTTCCCCCTTTTATCGACCGGATGATTTTTTAATTATTTTAAATATACTTACACACTATGCGTCACGTTTACCATGTTGACGGTTTCGAAATTTTGACACCGAAGAAATAAAGCATCGACTTATATTTAGTTCAATCTGGATTGAGAGAAAGAAAACCGTACAAAAAAGTGTCTGTATACAACTTTTATCCTTTATTATTGCACTCACAAATGGCTCGGTGTGATGTCTATGACGGGACTGCATAATATTATAAATTCCTGTAAGCGAATAACCTTTATTTCTCCCGACAAAATGAATATCATGCGATAGTATATCATTGCGTATCAGTAGAGTTCAATTTTCTACAGTGATTTTAATCGAATTGTTGGCGTGGTTTTATAAACAAGGGATCCCACGGAAATCTAACGTATGCAAAGATTTTTGTTCTGTTCAACATTTTAGTTTTTTTTTTTTTTTAAATAATTATTATACTTCAGCCCTATATTAAACATATTTTTAATTTAATAATAATAATAAGAGAATATAACTAAAAAATTTAAAATTGTTTATAA
This sequence comes from Chaitophorus viminalis, assembly GCA_025469195.1. Lineage (NCBI taxonomy): Eukaryota > Metazoa > Arthropoda > Insecta > Hemiptera > Aphididae > Chaitophorus > Chaitophorus viminalis. The sequence continues at coordinate 313,618 of JAIPRK010000027.1, read as the reverse complement.
TTTTTTTTAAAAAGAACAAGGTAAGCCATTTTATAAGTTTTATTTTTAGTAAAATGATTGATATGCGAAATTGTCATTTATTATTTGTCGTTAATTTTCAAAAATTTTTTAAGTTTGGTAAAATTCAAATATTTTATTGGAATTTTCGTTGATTTCAAAAAATTTTATAAAATTAACTAATACCCATAGTTAATATTTTCCAACAACATTTTTAAAAAAAAGAAATTATAAAATAACTGTTAAAATTCAATATTTTGAAATAAAAATTCAAATTAAACTTACAATTTTGATTTTTAAAGAATAAAAGAAATATAAAAAGTTTATAATTTGTGATTCCAGCGTCTATAATTTATATATAAAAAGAAATATTACGAAATATTAATTGGAACAAATTTTATTGCATATGTCAGATCTCAGTGGGACATCCTGTATATGATTATTAAATGAATTCTATTATGGAACGCTCTTACGGGAAGAACTTATACTGTTGTATTGATGAACGATTTTCGAAACATTGTTCTAGTATTGTGATACTGAACTTCATGTAGGTAAAATAAAATATTTATTTGTTATTTTAGCGAAAAAAAAATCGAATAACCATAGACAACAAAAGGAGTTAAATATTAAATATTCAATCATCAATCAAATTATTATATTATGTTCAACCTGACAAAATTATTTTATTACTTTCAACTTATTAACTTTAGTTAATGGTATCAGATTAATTGAACATTTTACAAAGTGAAAACATTTAGGAAATAATTTTATAATCTGCGGTTTTCACATATATTAATATTTACATAATCATCGCGTTCATTGGTACATAATAAAGTTTAATATATTATAAAAATACAAAATAAATAGAAATGAGTAAAATTGATTTAGGCTTAGAGCTAAAAATAATAAAAAAGAGCAAATGATTATTCTAACGGGGAGCTTTAGCGTTATAGTCTACCACCATTATTAAGTTCATCGCTAACAGTGTATGCCGCTAGTTGTGCAGCAAGTGCACACTGCTTTAAGCATGATTGAAGTATTTCGGTATTAATTTTTACACCTTTACTCCCATTGTATATTATGTATATTTTAATTTCTAAATCACCAACGTTTAATAATAACACCTATAAATCAACATAATAATATGCTTTCTCTCCTTCCCTCCAGAACACTGTTATAATCGTATATATTAGCGTGTAAATGTAAAATAATGTTAAAACATTAAATCGTCGTTGCTCGTCACGTACAGACGTCGTACAGTAACGGTCGATTACGAAATATTACCGATTTCGCCTCCATATAAACTTTTAATTGTCATGAGCTGCGCGGTGTATTTATCGTCGTGGTTAGTATAACACGTCACACACACACACACACACACACACACACACGTCACACACACACACACACGTCACACACAATTAGTGATTTATATACGCCGTTTTAACGTTATGCTAGTCGCGAGATGTAGGTACTCCCCGCACCGGTGGTGGTTAAAAGCGATGGTCGTGTGTCAATGCCGTCGTCACACGTGCACGTGACAGTTTTACGGCGCGCGCGTAGGTATGTAGGTATACGGGCACCAGAACGTTGCGCAACGTAATAGAATATTATGATAATAATGTGCGACGGGCGTCCGTATTTGTCGGGATATCACGTGAAATAGCGTTTAATGTGCAGGTGATAAACTTGTGTGTGCAATAGATTGCAAATACAGGACATATACGACGATAATCTCCTTTTTTTTTTTCTCGAATGATTCCATTGATACGTTAGATACCTTTATGGCATAAAAACAACGATTTCGGTAATAATTATTGGACTTGGGACGCCTCGAGACGAACGCTGTTATAACCTCGATGTGTATTATGCTATTATATCAATATTTTTATTAAAAGAAAAAAGAAAACGTACAATAAAAAAACTTTATTCTTGGCCACACCATTTCCTTTTGATCTCTTTCGGCAATAATTCGTATGTAAAAAATACACTAGTGTCATTGAATTCTTGATTTTCTTGTAATACGATAACCTAACCCAATAATATACTTTAATGAGCTTTTTTAATTTAATTATTCCTGTTAATAGACTATAGTCAAATATTTCTCACAGCAATATAAAATGTACCGGGAAAAATTCAATTTGTAAAAATTCGTTTGAAAAATAATATGAGCATAATAATAACATCGTGTCTACATGGAAATTTAATATCTATGTAACTGTCTGGGACGCCAGTTTATTTTCCCGCTTACAGTCCACCGTGGCAACGAGTATATGCACAGAAAATACGAAATGTGAAATATATAAACCTGACAACGGGTTTCGCGCAGAAACGTTTCTATTAGGATCCCGTCCATGTCGGGGTGCACCTGGTCGCTGTTAACTTACATCCGAGCGCGCAAACGAATCGGAAAGTGTAAGCACGTGTCGCAGGTAAACGGGCCCTGGACTGAAGCCGTTCACTTATAGATAGTCGGCAAGGGCGGTTACGGTGTTGGGGGGGGGGGTAGGGGTTTTAGCAAAATTTTAGTTTATTCTAAAATTTAAAATGTTTATTTTTTAAACCTTTTTTTTTTTACTTACGATATTACTATATTAGTTTAGTAAATTTATATTATTATGCCCCAGGTGTACAATAGTGCCTGAAGTGCGTTGCACGATTGTCGATTTTAGATAAAATCAATAATATCTATATCGCGGTGTATTGTGATAAACGTTAATTGATAAGAGTTTTCACGCCAGATGAAGTATTGAATGAAATGGCTAAGAAACCGAGTAAAATTGACTTGGTGTTATCATGAAAATATAATATTTTATTCTCACAATTTTGAACTCAATGGAATTTCCCCTATCAAATTCATATCAATAGAACTGGACCTTCCCCATAGAAAATTCCTAGCTACGGCCCTGGGGGGAGGAGCACTGAGGGGGCACCCTCGGAACCGAAAAAAAGTATTGGACTATGTTTACAAAGTCAAAAGTCAACTAATGCAACAGAAAAAAAAATATATATATACATATATGTCGAGATTGTCGTGGTTGTGGAGCTGGGCAAACGGTGTAATAATTGCACCTACGGCGCAAGTGCCCGTAAATATATTATGCTAAATCCGCTCTTGACGGTCACCGCAGGATAGTACCTACCGGATGCGGCCAGATTTGTGGTGTGCGTCGCAACTTCCGACTTCCGGGGCCGGTTTCTTCCACGGCGTTTTGAGTTGATTCGTTGACGGACGTGTTGGATTTCGCTCCGCGCAAGTGCACAACCCGACGTGAAGTTCGGCGGCAACCGCTGTTTGGCGTTGAAATGTGCCATGTACATGCGATATTGGTTTTGCGGTATCATCGACCGTGGTACGCACTCTGTACGGCAGTGCTTCTCATCCTTTTTTGTTATAGGGCCCCCTAAATTTAATGTAAAACTGTCAAGGCCCCCCCTCAATCAGAATCATTAATTATTTTTTCTTAACAATATATTAAATTTACATGCACTATTTCACACAAATAAATGATTAAAATGTAAATAAAGATAAACTTTCTCGACGTAATACATAATGGTTAATCGTAATGTGGTATACTGGTACATAATGTATACGTTATAATGTTATATTTATATAATAACTAAATAATCGGAAATGTTTGAAAATATTAAATACATATTTCAAGGCCTCCCCCCCCCCCACACACACACACACGTTGAGGAGCACTGCTGTACGGTATTTTTGAGGTTTGACCCTTCGGTACACGTTCGGCACGTCGGTACACCTTGCGTACACGTTGCTCGCCGCGGTATAACCCATCCGAAGCACAGTTTTCGTCGACACACAGTTGGTGGGAGGCACGCACGTACACGCAACACAACGTGCGTTTTACACTCGTGATCGTCTACTTGAACAGAATGGGCAGCGTCCTCTGACGGTCTACGCACCAACGAGACTACGCTAGCGTGGCGGTTCGCGGTGGTCGTCTCGGCAGCCGCAACATTGTTGGATCGTGGACCGCGAGAGCGCGTCACTATTCCGTTACCGAGCGATTTCGGTCTATGGATGGGGCGATGTGAACAAAAATTATTAGGTATTATTTTCAGTCAGAGTGATATCCAAGCGATCAAACCCGGTCGAATGTTGCGTGTGTGTGTGTTTTTTTTTTTTTTTAATTTAATTTTTTCTTTTTATGCAAAATACGGGTCACACAATGACTGCGTACTCAGAATTATTTACGACTTGTTACTTTGATCAATGAGTCCAATATGTTATTTCCAACGAACGGGCAACTCGTATTTATTTTTACACAAACATCGGACAAGAATCTAGAAAATATGTTAGTTCTGATATCGAACTGCTTAACTGCGGCGACTAAGCTTTTATGCGTACGGTTGGCGTCGAAAATATTAACTTTTTTTTTTTGTACCTCAAATTGCATTTTCGTCCAAATTCACTGCCTTCATGAAATTTTAGGTACCTACTTAAGTAAAATGACGAAAGGGGGATTATTGACTTATACCGGATAGGTGTAGCAATTAATATAACCGCGAAATTCATTACAAAATATTCTCCGATAATAAGGGTGCGTGACATGTATAGATCGTGTCTAAAAATTCGACACTATTTGGTCGAATATAAAATATAAATCCATGTCCTTATGATGGTTTTATTTCATCGTCAGTTACCTAATCGCCGTAGCGATATTATACCTATGGACGATAATAATATATTCATATTGCAATGACATAAGCATAACCGACGAAAAATAGTGCTATATTATTACTAATCTCACCAAAACATGAATGCATTGCGTATTGCTGTTCACCGCGGTCCATGTGAATACGTATCACGATTTTTTAGCAACATTGTAAAACCGTACGTGGACTGTGAATAATCGACCACTATACTATAACATGTATGTATTATGCAGTGTAATTTCAACTCATATAATTATTCACTGTTGTGTTACTATAAGGCTTGGTTTTTATTTGATTTTACATTACAACAGAAATGTACCGGGTATGGAATAATATAAATCGACGTCTCTGACGATGTGGGACTACTAGGTCGTAATTCCATTTTTAAAATATTTAGTTTTTTTTTCGATGTTACGCAAAATAAAATCAGCTTTTCCCATGAAAACCTTAAATTACAGATAAAAAAAATCTGAATGGCACGGTTTGAATTTAAATTTTAAATGTACCGGAGTCTATAAATTGCTGCCATGAAAAGTTGTGAAATGAAGTTATACACAACCTTTCCGCGGGGTACGAGTACGTTAAAATATATACGGTTATCATACTGAATAAATTATACCGTCATAATATGGGCAAAAAATCGCATTTTGTGATGGGAAAAAATGATAAGAAATCGTGGCACATATATTTATGATCTTAATACGGAAAGAGAATTGTTGTAAATTGTGAACCAAAAAGATCTCGTATGGAATTGAAATATTTAGTATGAAACAGAAATAATAAACACGTGTTTAAACAGAATTTATATTTTCTGTCTCCTCTTGAAAGTTTGTCATTAGTAAAAGGATAATTAATCGATTCAACGATGGTATGGGTATCTGAGAGGACATCATCTTTATGATTGCTTCCAATAGAGCAAGAGTATAGAAATTAAAATTGGACTTTGAAATCAAAATGTTACCAGCCAAATCAACAACATTATTCCTCGAAAATAAAATGTAAAATCAAGCAGTGGCAGCAAATCGATCACTTAGTAATTTACGCAGCAAAAAAAAAAAAAAATTATAATTGGAAAACATCCGGACTGATTTTAATTGGGTAGAGTAATATTATCTATAGAATAAAATGGGTCGGATGTTGTTGTTTTTTCACAATATTATATAAACTTTCTAAACTTTAGAATCTAAAGTATAGTCAACCGGTGAGTATTGTCACTGCTAAAACTTTTCGATTCATGTGTTTTGGCCAACCAGCCACTGGGTATATCGATAATGATATTTTCCATCTTACTTTATTGCGAAACGTATTAAATGTTTATAAATTATAATATATAATGTTAAATATATTTACATAGTTTTGTGATAACTAATAATATTTACGATCTTACTACTTACGGTGACAATACTAAAATAATCTGTCTTATGTCATCGATCAATAATATTCTGGTTTAAAAGTGTTTAACTTCAATTATGTAGTATGCTATAAAGTTTCAACAAAGGCTCTCGGATTGTAATTGTTTACTGAATGGAGAATCCAGTTTCAACTTAACGTCGACAAGAAAACATAATTTATCGACGGGGTGGAAAAAAAAATATTTTTTTCACATGACCACAAGTATTGAAGTAACATTTCAAACGAAAATTATAATAATTCATAATCGTTATGACAGTTTATTTATGCTCAAACACATGGAAAACGTATAAAATACTGATTTATTTTATATACTTTTACTGAAAACCTTGTCGGGGAACATTTTTATGTCACTATTGTTTCGCCTTCGGTTGCAAATCACTGGAAATTTATTGATAGGCAATTAAAAAATATTACGTAACTTTTATTTTTTTCTCCATAAATATAAATTAATTTAATAGCAAAAATGGTTTAATGCGTAGCAGATATTCTCTGATTGATCGTTTCGTTTTTGAATAATTATAACTTTGAAATTTTTAATAGGTACAATAACAATGCATCAATTTATAACAATTTATGATAATAAATACTTCGTTCATACATTCTAATTGTAAAATTGTTATTAAATAAAATTAAGGTGCTAAAATATTAAACTGCTTATTAAATTTAATTCGTCCGCAATACCCGATGTGCATTAATTGTCTTCAATAACGCATTGTCAAAACCCAAAAACAACGAACTATAATTTAGATATAGTATTATACTTGTTATACTTACATATATCTATTGTTATTCAATTATATAAAATATTTTTACACTCGGGAAATTTGGCAGTTTTTAAAGCTTCTGATTGAAGGACGATGTCAATGATGATCAAGTTAATAATAAACAATGGTACAGGTTGTCTTAGTACGTTAGGAGAACGTGAGAGTCACCGTTTCTTTATATATATATATACCATCATAGTCTATGATATCAGTTTTCATTTGATGTCAGTGTCAAATTCAAGTCAGAATTATATTACTGCGCGATTTATAACAAAGTTTCCGATTCCAACTACGCATCGCGAGTTTAAAGTTTTCAGCCCGTGTTTAAAATCATCACGCTTTGCAAAAACAACATTAAACAATTCGATTTTTCAACGTTGTCAAATCTGGGACGTACGGTCTTTTATATACATGTTGAAAAACAAAAAAAAATCACAGAATACTTTAAATCATAGTGTTTTATACTGTGTATACTCAGCTGTAGAAGAAAAGCCTATTTCGAATAAACTGTGTCTCGTGACTTCATTATCCCAAGAAGAAACGATAATTTATACATTTTGATAAATATGTACACAGATTACTCGAAGATACCATTGGTGGATTGTCACACAGTTTAGTATAATACTTTCATCAGGCTTTACTACAAAATGTATTTGCATGGCACTTGTTTTGCGTTTTTTGTTTTTGTTTGCGCGTTGGAAATACATTTAATTTGCCCATTGCTCGCTGTACGACTGTACAACGATAATAACAGATTGGAAATTAACTCATATTGTGTATACGTCTACATTAAAACAGAAATATGCAACACCCACTTATATGATAATAATATATTTTAGTATTATGGTATGTTGTCCTGCATATGCGCACGTGCGCAAGTGAACGGCATTCGAAAAATAATTTATACATATATATATTTATGTATAACGCGCGCGTATAACCTTTGACTGGATTTATATGAAATGGGTTTATTGTTCAGGGTTTTAGAGTAAAATGTTGTGTGGGTGGAAACCATACAGCTGCAGAAATCTTACAGTATCGGTTCAGCGCTGTTTGGACCAAGTAGTACATATAATTGTAGGTATAGAAAGTTATTCGAAAAATTGTGACCGCGAAACGCAAACGAAATCCATCGGGTCACGGCGAGAGCATTCGTTCAATCTTTGATCAAATGGCACACACAAAAAATAAAAATATGTTTACCGACTAGCGATCTATGTATCTAGTAGCTATAAAGCTTTCCTTGCCATTATGAAATGTCCCAAAGATTTAAAAAAAATACTATATTTATAATTCAAGTTAAACTTTAAAACCTTGGATTAAAAAACTTAAACGTTATGTTTTTTCTTTGTGGCACCTGTCCGCATTCTGCAATGACCTTGAGTACTTAAGAACTTCATTTCGAGTTGTAGATATCATAATATCCGATGATGAAAACAAGTCTTTGCAAAATAATTAATTTGTGATTTATGAATTTATGATAAGGTTAATGCGCCCATTATACTGAATCCTATACAGAACGCACGTTAGTTCTAAAAGTCAAGTCCCACCATGGTAGGCTGCTGGTATTTAAGGTCTTTTCGTGGAGTAAGTATTATAGAACTTATGGAAATACAATTTTGGCTTTTGGTGCTGAGGATACTTTTCCGTTCAGAGTGATAAATGATAATTCATACACAACGCGCGTTCCATAACATTTATATTATATTAAGTTGAATATATGATACATAGTTGAGTAATAGTTGAGTAGTATATTACATAATATAATATATATACTATAATATAGTAATCTTGCAATATTCCATTATCATGACGTTGTATAGTTCACTGAACCGGCAAAAAATTAGGGATGTGTCTCATTTTAAATGCCGGACACTTGTCCTTGATAGCTGGTCCGCGGTAATAGGAACATATAAAATTTGATGAACAAGTCAGGCCCGTGCACAAGGGGGGGTGAGTGTTCAAATCCCCCACATGGCCGAAAAAATCGTGTTTTTCATTTTTGATCTATTATAAATTATAATATAATGTTATATTTTATAATCTACTTATTTGTAATATAATGCATAACATAAATCATGCACAACGAATATATATATTATGAATATGATACTATTTGCTAATTATTAATGTACCTATCTATTTAAAAAAAAATTCTCACCCCCCCCCCCCTCCCCATTATGAAATTCTACGCACGGGCCTGGAACAAGTATGAATATTGACATTAACACCATTATAAATAGCGTGATGATGAAAATATAGTTTTTGTTGTGGGTGGGTATATACTGTATGGATGACAGTGGTATTACCTATTTTCGAACCATCGAGTAAACATATAGAACGTCGGATTTCGCCTCTGACAAAAACCTGACCACCACGCGTGCATGTCGGCAAAAATATTATGGTCGTGTGGGACTTTTACGGGATAATTATTTCAATATATAATATAATATATTGTGCAGGAGCCCATTCATCACCGGCTCTGTTGCGTTTGCACAGTTGGCGTGCGCACCGGTAGCTTTTATGTGGTTGCAAGTCATCATGATGTACATTGTGAATCGTATAACGAAAACACGAATTATACCGATTATTACAATAATAATTTTACCGTCGGGGCGGGACGCGTGAGGGGGTACATGGGTACGACGACGACGAAGGGAAAACGGTGTTTCTTTGCCACGGGAGACGTCGTAGGCGCGAGTCGTACAGCTAACCCGTATGAGCCGCTGTCATCGTTTCCATATTTCGAATATAAATGATTACATCGTATTTATTAAAAAAAAAATTCTGAATATTTTCGTGATATATATTATACCTATTATTATTATTATTATTATTATTATTATTATTATTATTATTCGCCCTACGCGTACCGTTGCGACACGTGACACAAAATGATGCCCAAAGCGCGCAGAGCCCATCACCACCTCACGGGCGGCAGTAAAAAGTCCGCGGCGATCAAGCACCCATCACTGGTGGAGAGCGTGGAAGATGAGCAGCAGCAACAGCGAAACGGTGACGAAGTGAGTAACTAATCAACTCGGTAGGTAATAACTTATGCGCACATTATGATGATGATCGTATTACGAACTCGCATCACTCCATATATGTACTATGTTCCTAGATTCAGCCACCGAAATGTATAGTAAATCTTGTCCACATGATTAGCAGGAGTTATGGGATACCTAATTTAATCATTTTTGACACGTGTAATGAAAAATGAAAATTAACTATACCAGTATATTTAATAAATGCTCATTTTGACGCGGAAATTGAATTAACAACATCTTATTTGTCAGCTATCCGTCTGAAAATATTAGGTTTCTATCGTTTTTCATGAAGCAATATGGCAATATGCTTGATAATCAACAGCTTGAACATCAGCTGTGATAAGGAACGATCAAATCCAGGGGTTGATTAACCGGCTGAATTTAGTAACATATTACGCGGATACTACCACCGCAGCGCGCGCAATACCGCATTATATTATTATAATTTATAACCTATATTGGCTATAAATTATATAATATAGGTATTATAATATCGTTTAAGGATTTGCCGAGATCGCGTTTCGTTGCTCGCGTCGTTCCCGAAAATTATTAAACAACTGTTACTGTTGCTGCTGCTTTCATCATTATCACTTGAAGTTGTCAGTCATCACTATCATTACCGTCGATCAATCGTAAATAATGTATACCGTACATTACCTCAACACCTTATAGGTACAAATACTACATTAATACAATCAATTCCCTTTACATGAACCTTAACATAAATTGTATACATCAATTAGTGAAAAGGAAAAAAAACACACTACTCAAAGTTCCATCGTCAACTCTATACCCACTCAAAACCTTTACTATTACAACCCGGCGCGCTGAATCAAAAATTAAAATTAAAGTAATTTCTATATAGGTATATCAAAATCAAAAATTATCTTGTCACAAAAGGCTCTATTATACCACTTTTTTGTTATTTATCATTTCATTTGTAATTATTATGATATCATATTGTTTTATTGTGAAGATAACATAGATTGTACATTTTATTTATATAAAAAAATAAATGAATACCCTGTATGTTCTGCTGAAGTCTAAAGCATCTGAAATCATATTATGACTTAGTTTGAGAATTTAGAATTTAGATTATGGACAGAAGCGTGATTTTATCAAAGTGACCCAAAGTTGATCAAAGTATGTTATCCTTAAATTATAATCGTTAAAGATATATTATAATAAAGTAGTTTGGGTCGTTTAAATAATAAAGCCTCAGGGTGAATAAAAATCATAAAAGTTTATATTGTATACTGATGAGTAATTGGGCGTATAATGACGGTTAATTGTTCTGGTTTACGGGATGCTTCTGAATAAACGCGTCGTATGGGTATACTATCGGCTCTGTATTTTAACATACGTATTATTACTGTTCAGAAGTTACTTATGTGCGTACCAGTTGGACGTGTGTTTACACGAGTTATTTATTTTGATGTCGTTTTGTATGTCGCGTACGTGGCGCGTGCGTTTCGTAAGACTGGTGCTGCTGCATGCCGTGACGACCGTTTGTTATTCTAACGTAGAGGTAAACAATTCAGTAATAATATGAAATATAATATTATGCTAGAAAATCAATCAATATTGCATACCAAACGTCGTATTATTATGCACTCTAGCGTTGTCTTGTACATTTTGACAGGAACTCGTTGTGTGATTATTATATATTCATATTTTAATACGTAAACGCGTTGTGAAGTTGTCTCCAATTATATAATTACGTGTTTGTTCGGCTTGTCGTTTGTGCACGATAATATCTTCATCCGGTTTGTCTTGCTCCGTTTTAATATCAAGATCATATAGCACACGTGTATATTAAATAATTTCCGAGATAAGTCATTATAAGATAGTGAAACGTCCTGAAACAAGGTCAATATTATTAATACGACAACGCGTAGTCAATTTGTATTTTATTAAAGCTTTTTTTCGCAACTTTTTATTATTATTATTACTATCGTTATTATTTTTTACTTGTAATTTCACATAAAATGCTAACATGCTATACACTTTACAGTTACTATTTATGACAGGTACACTGTTCCCACCTATAAAAACATATATTATTTCATGTTTTACGGATTCTCATTAATAATATTATAAATATAAATACTCGTAATTACAAAATCTTGAGAAATGAAATTCCAAATATTTCTTTAACGCATATCTGTACTGTGTTAGGTAGTTGCTTAATGATTTCAATTTAGAAATAAACTACAGGTAAGCGTTCGAAAGTTGCCATAATTTATAGTTTAATAAATTTTTTATAATGCCTACTTACTCTTTAGTCGATGATCAAGTTGTTATGGTTAGCAAACATTTGATTTAAATATAATATTTCCAACTGTGTAAGAATGATCAAACGACAAATTACATCTCAAATCAATATATTTTCAAATATATACAATTTACATGTATATAATATTTTCTAACAATATTTAACTAAACATAATAGGTACATCGGTATAGCGTGATTGTATTGTTTTTCATTGTACAAAAGTAAAATAATATTATAGATGGTATTTAGGTTTGGAATTTAGTGTTTTTCTCAAATAATAAATAGCTTATTATTACTATTCTACCGATCCCCAGAGGAAGATGTATTGTTATGAAAATAACAGCAATAGGAAGTTTGTGTTTAAATCTATTCAAATTAACCGTGAAGAATGAACTACATAAAGAGTTGTATTCATTTATTTTATTTTGAGTTTTTTTCAATATTTTTTTTAAACAGTGAATATTGTGTCAAAACGCCATTTCTGTGCAAACATATTATTTAGGACACCTGTTTGTTATTCATGTTTACATAAAAACTTCTCATAGCCATAATAAATAATTAATGGAATAATTTAGCTCTAAATACAGTAAAAACTTATTTTATTTTTTTTACCAACTTGATTTTAAAATGTTTCAATTACATTTTGATTTTTAATATTTCATTGAAAAAGTTCACTATTTAATATAATTTATTTCATTTCAACTGATATTGTACAACAAAACCTTATAAAGTTTTAACCTTTAGGCTTAATATATATAAATAGTTTGTTTATAATTACAAATAGTGTTATTTGTATTGTTAACAACTTAAATTCATTACAAATATATATATATATATATATATTTTATATTATAGGCTTTCTCGTAAACAATACATACATTTTTCATTACATATAACTAAAATTGTGATTATCTATATTAAATATCTAAGGAGCTTAATTATCCATTTATCATTAGAAAATTACTTGATATAGTAACTTTTAAAGCACATTAAAAATGAACAGGCAATTCGTATACAAATGTAATTTTAAGTAGGTCATATAGAATCTCGTTTGCCGTCTATTCGTATATTATATACAATATATACATAAGACCGGTCGAGAGGATGAGTTCATCGTCCGGCTTCCCCTTTCTTATGACTTCACAAGATGCTCGAATCAAATTTCCCCTCTTCTCCCCCATCATCGCATGTATTGTTTTAGTTTTTGATTAGTCTATTTTTTTTATTTATTTTTTTTTACCAACCATTAATTTTGGAAAAGTTCCCGTGGGCATACCAATCTCGGACGCAATCATCAATTTTGCGAGATGTCTGACAGTTTCTTCGCTGGCCCGGAAAATTAGTATCGCGAATGTAGGGGAACAAACTACGTTTACGCAATCTCATTTTATTTCGCAGTATATAAAAGCTTCACTGAGAAGGTTAATCAGATTGTCTCTAGAAGTCTAGAATATCTGAGGATATAATTATATTATTTCTATTATCAACAACAATTTTTCAAAGCATTAACACTCTCAGAATAAAATTGCATATGGCAAAAAAATTATTCTACATAAAAGATTGAAGATATGAATTAATTTAATAATAATGATAAATATTACTAAAAATAAATATAAAATTAAGTTTTTTGAAATTTTTATTAGGTATATCAGTTAATTTAAATTTGCATGTTGCTATACTTTTCAAAATTCCTAACACAGCATTTGTGGTCTTAAAGTTTATGTTGTTTTTAATTACATGGAAATTCTCAGTTACGTTTATGTAAACCTTGAAATATTGTATATACCGTGGAAATAAGTTTACATTTATTATTTGTAAGTACACCTACTTTGAACATTTAGAGATGAATATTTATTTACCAAATTGTATACTTCAATTGTAAAATTATAATGATATCATTAGTATTAATAAAAATAATAATATTACTGTATGATTATAGTTATTATAATAATTCCTTTGTAAAAAAAATGTAGAATATTTTGGTGGTCTAATATTGGTGCAATAGTGCCTTTTAATAGTTAATATTTAATGTAATATGTAATTCATAAAAATGGTTTAGCCATGGTTTAACGTTTCGTAATATAAATTTAATTATTCGTCAGTAAACACAAAATTAAATTAGATTTTTAAAAAAATTATGACCATTTAGAATATTTTAATAAATTTTAAAATACTTAAATAGATAATTTTGCTACGTAATCAAAATGATAAGAGTTATTTCATTATTTTAATGAAATAGTGTATTATAGTTAATACAATTTAACATAATAATTTATTTTTATCCTACAATATGTGAAATTTACATGTTTAATATTATAGGGTACTTGCTAATCAGTTTCGATGTACAACTTTATAGTATATACGTGTAAATTATATTTTTTTTATATAAACATATTTCGAAATAATCTAATTTTCCTTGACGGATGTTAGTATATTTTTGATATGTATGTATAGGTTTTTTACATATATATGTGTTACACGTGTAGTCCAGAATATATTATGTATATTAAATGATTAAGACGTACAATGTTACAGATTTAATTAAATCAACGTTCAATCTAATTGAATGTAAAATATAATGTAAAAATGTTACATTTAATTGATCATTGTAGTTTCTGACCGTAAATTACTCATTATTATTTTTATTTTATAAATATTTCATTTTATTTGCATATAGATTATATTGGCTATATTATGAATCAAATCCATTGAACAAAAAAAAAAAAAATTCGGTGCCTATGAAGTGTTCAATAATAATAATCTTGCATCAAATAATAAACTTTAAACGAGGGAACCTATATAGTTCTACACAGCTGATGGTTTTTTTTACCAATGTTGTGAATTGGAAAACGTCCAGTTATAGAAGAGCAGTTATTGAGCGATCGTGCGTTGTACGCGCGGTGTAGTTGGTGACCTGAATCCTAAATTGTAAAAATTAAATGTAACGACACGAAAAGAAGAAGTGCTTGCACGACGCTACCCGCACTGCTGCTTATCGCAGTGTCATAGCAGGTGTTTTAATGTTTAGAAACGTCGCGGTATAATAATGATGAAAAGCGAAAAAAGCGATTGCAATAATAATTTTCCCTCCGAGTACGCATCTTGACTGCGAAACGAGGATAAAATTACCTCTGTACGGTTTCAAATTGCGTTAATCTATGCCCCCTCCTATCCCATATGGCTCCGTAATACGTACGTACGTATGGGTACTCATGTAAGTCATAACCAACCTGTACACGCGGACTTGTGCAAGTACGGCTTTAATACGCGATACGAAACTTCCTAGCGATGGACATATACTGCCGTAATATTGCCGGTCGGTTGCATTATCCACCGACGGCGACGTGTCGGTTCACACACGTTATAATGTAATATATTATTATTGTTGCATGAAACCCTTATCAAGACACCCCGGGGACTTTGGAATACTGCTCTGTTTTTTCCTTTCTCGGGTTCTTTTCGCGTATTATACACACCTAATGCGTAGCGCTGCAGTCCGTGTAATATAATATATATTTCCCACTATATTTTCTGTTTTACCGTAATACGAAGTTAGGCGATATGTGTTTACCGAGGATTGAAGCAGCTGGTGTACGTATACTCACTCACTACCGTATCACTATCGGTGTAGTGCAGTGACGATGAAGAACATAAAAAAAAAAAAAAAAAAACGTTCAACCACGTTTCGATGTGTATACGCACGTGATAAGGGTCATACTCATAATATACGACACAATGCATATGTATATATATTAATATTATATTATTACAATATTATGTTCCGTGTCTAGTTTTTTGGCCGTATATATATTTTTCAAAAGCGGTGGCATTTAGGTAAAACGAAACCGGCACTTTTGATACGCCGCGTACATCTGCAATCGAATCACGTACGACAAAACAATAATAACACGCTCTGCGGGAGACTGCCGGTCCGTGTGCACGAATAAAGTGAACAGCAATGGGTTGTGCCGGTTGTGGATGTGATGCATGTATTATAAATGTTGGGAATAGAGGATATCCAAATACCTATTACAACGTGCATATTATTCATATATATATATTACAAGTATATAGTTGTGGGCCGCGATGAATAAAATTACGATTCAATTGGTACGATTATTGTACAATATACCTAATACACAGTGTATTTACCGCCGGAACTAATTGCCGATCACGGACACGTATACAGCCACTATCAGTGGCGGGTTTCGTGGGGGAGGGTACGCGTTCATCCCCTGGACTCTATTTGGGTTTCAGATGGTACAACTTTTGTTCGTGTCGCTGATAGTAGAAAATTCAAGGAAATGCATGTTTAATATCGTGAATTAGCGTTCCATGCGAACGCAAACACGGCGATTATGTGGACAGAGCCACCGAATATCGTACGTATATTATATATAGAATAAATAAGTAATGTTTAGGACCTTGGAGCGCCACGTGTTTATCGTTGTCCACCGAAAGATGCCATAACCGTTACTTTCAAGTATTTCCCATTACATTTTTATGATAACGCGTAATTTATTGCGAATTTGTGAAAAACTTTTTTTTTTCAACCCCCAAAATGGTCTTTTGAAAACCATAATCGTTGTAAATTGAAATACCTACCTTATTTGTAATAATAATAACACCGTTTTATTGACACATTAATTTTAATAAAATATTTTCCAACTATACCTTTATTTTTAACCACTATTTTAACTTTAAAATTTTTCCTAAAAAAAAAACAACAGCATATATTATACTACTATACTAGACTGCAGAATAAAAGCAATAGCAATAATATTTACTCGTATTATTACTTTCACTCTGTAGTTTTACTATTACACTAACACTGCAACTAGACTTCGCATATATCCGTATTTTATTTGCTCTCTTCAAGCTTATGGAAAAGAAAACATAATAAGTGAAATAAGATAAAAAGTTGATATTCAAAGCCATTATAACTGTACACATTTCGGTATACTGTTCTTGAAAAAAGTTTACAACAATTTTATCTGCTTACATATTATGTTTATTGTTTTTGTTTTTGTTTTCTAGATCAATTATCCACTGTAACTAACCGACTACCTACATTTTAAAGCCTCAGTACATCTACATCATTAAAATAAACAAACAAATATTTTTATTAATATTATTTAACTCTTAAAACATACTCGTTGTTTTATCAGTTTTAAACAATACGAGAAAAATAATACGATTTATACACTACTGCGGAGTATATTTTGATATAATTTTACCATATCTACGACCTACGTCATTGTTTGTAGTGCTTGTCTTGTAGTCACAAGAAACACATAGGTAGTTATATCAACGTAGATACACGTTTGTATTGTAACTGTCTGATGGTATTTTATGTACATTTTCAGTGTACAGTTCACTAAACTGAAATAATAAATAATTAAGATAACGTTTTTTCAATAAATAAAATGTTAATACTTTACCATTGTGTGTAAGCGTACTAATATTGTTCTAACACGAAATGATTCATTTTGTAACTCTGGTGTATGGTTTATTTTATAACAAATCGATTAATTTGTCACAATCATACTTATAGTTATTTAAAATTTAAATGAAGAATTACAATATAATAGTAATAATATTTTTATATGACTTTTAATTATTTTGTAGATTTTGTCGGAATTTAAATATGTATATACTTCATAATTAAACATATTATTATTCGTGGTGAAATTATTGAAAACATTCTTGAATTTTGAATTACAATTATAACTTTTACATTACTCTAATGTATTATTAACAAAATATTTTTAGTATAATAGTATACAATATTTCTTTTGAGAAAATAAAAAACTCTTGGAATAGTTCAAAACAAGTTTTACTTTAAAATTGTTTTAAATTCTATACTTCATAGAATGGATAGCTATAAATTTGTTTTTTGAAATGAATAGTTTAGTTTGTATAACGAATGATACAGTAGTTTTTAGTAATCAGTTCACCTAAACATTTTTTGCAAGCAATGTTTATTTTCAATTTCGAGTGAAACTTTTCAATAAACAGTTTTTTAGTTATAAACTTTCTTAGTCAAAATATTTCTATAGCATCTATTATATATATAAGAAACTTAACACAAATTGTATTCTAGGTAGATCATTTTTTAACTCTTTCAGTAATTATTTAATATGAGGAAAAATTGAAAAGATAACCTGCAGATAATATAATGTTTATTTTTTCCCGGGAACGTTTATACTTCTCTTTGTAAAAATAGTTCAGTTTTGTAGTAATTATGACTTGAAAATTATGTACAAGTATATAACACATTTAGCTGTTCGGACTGCAAGTATTAATAATATTTTGTACTGTTAGTTTTATTTTGTTTTAAAGTGGGTATCGTATAATATTTATTATTCGCCAAACTGTATTATTCTCAAAAAAATCCGATTGAATAATTTATTTATTTATTTATACCTTAGTTTAAAAATACCTATATTTCTTATTGTATTCTAAATAAAATGTTAGAAACTAACGTTGAGAAGCATAATATTGTATATTGGTCAAAAAATAGTTAACGGAATATAATCTTGAGCATTATCTCTCTGTACAACTATATGCGTATTTATTACCCTACCTTTATTTTCACTTGAGATCACGTTTTAGAAGGTTTTACTTAACATCAATTTATATATTGAACGTCTAAGCCGCTAAGGTGGCGCATAAGGGACGTGCATAGAATTTTTCGAGTGTAATTTATGTTTGACATGTGTTTTTATTTTGATTATATAGGTACAGATTAAATTATTATATCATTATTTACAGAATCAATATACTATAAATAGTAGATACTTGATAGTTAATACATAATAAGTAATAACACTTTTAGTTTTTAATGGTAATAACGGCTTAGTTATAATAATATTATGTACAAGTGTTTACATTATACTAAAGAATTATCAATTAAGTACATCATCGTTTGTCGGTATTTAAACGTCAATAAATCCACTTTATCAATCAATCAATCAATGTACCTATGTATTATACGAGTAGGTTTATTATAATATGCTTATGTGTAATGTATCAAACTAAAACTATAGGAGTTTTGTTTACGTATTCAAATATTAATAATTAATAATACTTATAATTAATAAGTAATAAATTAAATACAACACGGTTTTACTGCGGTATATGTATGATGTATAATTATTACATACATGTATTCGTTTGACAAAGAAGGGGGGGAGAAACAATATAAATATACATCTATGGTATAATGAACTACACGCTGCTGCGTAGTAGATAGTAGCTGCAGGTATACCTATTACAATAAATGACAAATGGCAAATTGTATTATAGTACTGATTTAGAATATGGCTTAGTATAATACTGTGTTGTCATCAATACACTGCACTTATATCATATTATAGGTATATAGATGTAGGTATTCGAGTTATGTGATAAATGTATGTATATAAGCGCTTAATGGGCCGGAGCATTGTGTAACGCATGTAGTGATGTTTTACTCTATACATGAGATGCATATATTACCTATTAATATACATTATGCATAATATGTATTGTGTTAAAAGTTAAAATGTAGGAAGTAATTTATGTTCGCACATAACCTTTCAGGTGATGGCAGATTTATTATAGAATAAGAAAAAAAAATTACCATCATGCTTAGACATGAATGAAAGACAATATCCTATTAAACACAGGAATAATATTACATATTATATTCATGACTGAAGTCGAACGGTTTTTGTCATGATTTTAATTAGTAGGAGAAATATGGATTTGTCTACTATAACACGCAAGACAAATCGGTTGATTTTTGTCTATGGTATATTCACATTTTTATATATTTGTATGTTGCAATGTCACATTAGTGTCACATGGATTATTACAATCAATTTAGAAGATGTATGAATTTTATGGTGAAAAATTGAAGAAATTATTAAATCCTAGTTCCTATGTAGTATACACGCAGTTATAATTTTGTAAACGATGTTCTCTTATTAATCATTAATTGTTTGTCCGATTTAAATACAATCACTCTTTTAACAAAATAAAAATAAAATATCTATATAGGTTTAAAAGTATTAAAATACGCGTTTTGCTGTGTGATGAGACATTGAGATCCGTATTATAGTTATTGAACGCTAGACAATTGACAAACTAATTTAATATATAATAATTATAAATTATTAAATTGATTATTATTATTATTATTATTAAATGAATTGGTTTACGAAATAATTTAAATTGTATATAGTTTTAAATATTACAAAAATATAACCTCACGCAAGGATTTAAATGTTGTACCACTACCACATTCGATTAGTGCAGTGAACCCAGTTATACACATGGGTCCAAAACAGGGGTGAGTTATGAATAAATGAATCTCGCGACGAGCTTTCCAAGTAGCGTTTTTCCCACGCTCGTCCTCGCCGCGACTCGACCCCCTCCCCCTCACCCACCTCACCGCTACCGTGAGAAACTAGTACCGCAAAAACACACACACACGCTCAAACTCGCTCACTCGCAGTGTTTATCTAACGTATGTCATGCATATTGTAGGTCAGCGTATTATATTATATAGTACACACAGCGGTGATGGCCGACGCGTGCACGGCTCAATATATTATGTGTATGTTATTCACGATTTTTGCTTTTAGCCGTTACTGCTCAGCCACGCGCGCGCGCCATATCGATTATTCAAACGCCACATACATCGCCGTATTAATATTGTATACAGTGTATTATATTTATTATATGTATATGCGTTACATATATATGCGCATGATGCATTCATATTATATTGTTGTCGAACGCATTCGTATGTATGAATATTATGTACAAGCTGTGAGTGCGCGGTTCGATCCTACTGCAAGGGACATCCCCTCTCTGTCCATGTATATATAAGTCCTTCGAAATTAAAAAATACACACAGCACCGCAGCTGCGAGTAACCCCTAATCGGCGACTGGCGCAAGAATTAGAAAAAAAAAAAAAGTGCGCACGGAACGGAATACAAAACGCGAAAATCTGGCGATACGCCATCGTCAGTAGGATCTATTAACGAAACATATACATATATAGTATATAACTCTTTTTACGACCGACCGATAAATGTGCGACGAGGGTTACCCACGTTCCATGTATAGAAATACATGCGTGGATGAATATAATAGTGTTACAATATACCAACGCGGTTTGAAGACGTATGTGTTATGTCCGGCACTTGATTTCGCTGATAAAACGTGCGTTTTTATTTCTCTATCTGCCTCGCACATATTAACCGTTTATCACTAAAATTATTGTCTTGGCATTGACACCGGTATACTTACCTTCGGGGCTTTACAGTTTTGACAAATAAGCAACATATTATACGCTTGCGCTAGAGTTTACTGGTTATTTTTCAAGTTGCGTCGACTAATATATCACTGACACTTGTATTCGATTTTAGAGATTATATATATATATATTATATAATATTATTAATATTTTAACCAACTGTGTGCACACCCGCAATAATGTCAAGCAGCAGTGTCACTGTATGTAATACGAACGGTGTACCTACAATTCACTTGCGTGTATTAATACTATCACCTTAATTTAATGTTATACGACCTATGTAATTATGTTGTATATAATTATATTCGTGTGTCAGGTTATTATTACATTTTTTATTTTTATTTTTAATGTATGTATATTGGAAAAAAGTCTATCGATTATACCCAGCCATGTACTGGTGTACGCGAGTTTTCTACACATAAAACCTTGTACACGATGTTATTTTTTCTTCTGCAGCAATCCCATTGAGAAGCGATAGTTTTCACGTTTTCATTATGCGATAATCACGTAAAACTGTGGGTATTGCAAACTATCATCGGGATATCAACTTGCGTATGTTACAATTAATTCACATGGTATTACAAATTTCATCTGGACTGCACTGTAATTATTATATCCTAACCACAGGATTGTTGATGTCTAAGTAGATTATTACATGTTAAAATCGTATAATAATAATATTGCACGCAGTTGCTGACGTATCTTGACCGGAGCATAATTTGCTGTTTGATCGAACTGTGATGATGTGCACTTAGGCACAGTGACGGCGCTACATATTATGAGGCCCGGGGCAATTTTTATTTGGGGGGCCTATTCAGTATTCAGTATTTATACTAAATTTTTTTTTAAATCGCTCACAATGTGAAAACCAATATAAATTAATTTTGATTGGTTAGGAAAAAAGTT